>UELV01170451.1:0-33778 GCA_900490015.1 Megastigmus stigmatizans | reverse complement strand
GCGTCTGTCGAGCGCGCGCAACGTCAAGTGTAAGTGCCTCGGAACACCCATGTATATAACCGACGAATTATAATCCGTAGGCGTCAATCCCGCACGGTCATCTTGGATCAAAAGTTTTCTCTCTTCTCTCTTTCTCTCTCGCTCGTCTTCTGTCTTCGTCTTTCCGTCTGCCTTATTCGACTTTTTATCATCGGCTACATTTGTGCGTTTCGTTTGTTAAGTTATAAATATGTATCGCGTACTGATTTTAAAATACGATTCAAATTTACAACAACTTGATACCGTCCAAAAGGAACTACAGACTCTTCTTAAACACAAGTTAAGTCGTATAAAATTCACGTTTGTATTTCTTTATGAATATTATCGAGCCTATAAATCCCTTTAGCTATTTCCAATTCCTCATATATACAACTAGGTATGTAAGCTTAATTCCTCTTTTTATACCGCGAAGAATCCCAGAACGCAATAATAAAAGCAATATCAATCGACGTGTCTCTCTCTCCGCACGAAACTTTCATCTCTCGCTCTCATTCTTTCCCCTTTTCTCCTCTTTCTCCGTTATTTTCTCTCTGTCTGAGCGATCCCTCGACTCTCCTCGAATGACAGGAGGCATATATACGGACTCGCGCGCATCTCTCCATCGTCTCTTTAGATATTTATTCAAGACACCTTTCGAACGGAGTAGAGAGAAAGAGAGAAAGAGAGAGAAAGCCACCAAAGAATATATATATATATATATATATATACAAGCATTGGACGGAGTCGAAGTGACGAGGTGAATCCATATACGCGCGGGGAAAAAGAGCTGGCGAGAACGGGACGGGATGAATTAAGAGAGCGATCGTAGCTACCGAAGGCATCGCGAGCGAGAAAATTATAAACGTATTTATTTAGCCGTCCCATCGACGACGTATCGCTTCGTTGATGTATAATCGCGAGATCGTGCGGCTCCTTCTGACCTCGCGTCACCTGCGCGCAACGAGTAGCAGTAAGTCTATGCCGAAGGGATAAGATACATGGCTCACGTTAATTCGATGAATATCTACTTTCTATAGTTATTTAGTATCTCTTCTTGAGCTATTTTGTACAAGTGTATAATTTAATTGATAATAAACAATAATCGCAAGTTCAATTTTGAGTCGTAAATATTCTATAAATAAAAAAATAAACATTTCGAAGAATTATTACTTAACTACTATCAATTAGTTATAAGTGCAATTAATTATTATAAATTAATTATTTTATCATTTACATGAATTATTTATCAATTATTCGGTACGTTATACATGCTTACAAAAGCGAGAAGAAATCTTACACAATGTTCGCAGGTCATTTATTCTCGTTGATTTATCCATTCAACGGCAATCCGTCAAGATCCAAATTTAATAAAGTCGCAAACAGATAAACCATATAACATTACACATGTAGCGGAACTCGCGGTATAGCGATAAATATCGCAAAGTCTCATAAATCGTATGTGTCGTTGAAAGCGGTGTCCGCGCTCGCACGAGAGAGACAGAGATATAGAGAATAGGAGAAAAATTGAAATGAGCCCTAAAACAACTTGTTCATATCGATCGACAAACAAATAGATTCGCAACACCGCCACAATATATATTTATCATTGCCGCGCCCACAAAAATACATCGTCAACCGCGCGGGGCCAACTTTGTATTTCTCTCAGTTGGCCGCGATTATATACCGACGTCTGCTTAACGCATATAGCAGGGAAACGAGGCGTGCGACATTTGTTTGTGTTACACGTAAACGCGCGTATCCGACACTTGTCCGGACGGTATAGGGTGTCGAATTTTTTTCTTCCTCCGCGGGGATCCCCAGTATATACCGCAGTGACATTTGGGAATGTGTCTTGTTGGATGTAAGTGGAGAGGCGGTCGGACTACTGTGTAAAAAAGAAATTTTTCGGCTAACCGTCCACACGCCTCTCTCGTGTCTTCATTTATATCCTCTGTGGATTTGTTTAATACTAAATAATCGAGATTTGAGAAAAAAAATTTTTTTTAGCTAAATTACAACTATATCCAGTAAAGATGATAGATATTTTTATTAAATAAATATCGAAGATCAATTTATGGATAAATAAGTTGTTTTGAAAAACCATGACGAGATAAATTTCGAATTACATGAAACAAAAATACACTTCTCGAATGGATTTGAACTTGTTCAAGGAAAATCCGAAAATCTTTTTTTCCATTCGAGCGGCGCAATATTACACGATCCTTTTGTCTTAGGACTGATGGGGCATCCGGTTCCGGTCCTTATCTCGCAACCTATATACTTCTTTAAACCCCATGTGCATTGTTGGCGCTCGCACTAGGCTGCACACATGTGCACGACATGGTCTCTATACTCCTCTGCGGCTCGCTTTCTGTTTCAAGAGGATCCCGAGCGAGAGATTCCTCTTTTGCTTCGCTCGTTTTATAGCATCTTGCGTGTACGTGTGAGTGTGTGTGAAAAAAAATTCTGGGCAGAAGAAACCGGTGCCAAATTTCTAGCCGTGAAATTGGAAAAAAGTGTGCGACTATAATACAGTCATAGGCGTCGTTTGATGGATCACGAAGATTGGCGCAAAGGTTTTTAAATCTTTAGTCGATGGAAATTCATTATGAAAGGATTATGAAAATTATTACCATGAAAGTAAGGTCTATTTTCTTTACGCAGTTAAGCTAAATAAGATATACATAAGAAATCGGCAAGAAAAGCGGGTCAAAGTACCAGCCGCGATTTCGATTTCCCTTATAATAAACGAGCAAATAATTTCGGTCACGTTTCTCGGCCCCGCGTATATACGAGCATCGAATAGGATTATATTAAGCTGTCTCCGCTCGGGCTGGAGTCCGCAGAGGCGCAGAGAGCTGCTCCGATGAATGGCGAGTCAAAGTGCGGAGGAGGTCGAAGAAAGAGCGAGAGCGAGAGAGAGATGATTTTGGTTGGTGGCCCGCGCGCGCGCGCCAACGAGAGAGAGAGAGAGAGAGAGAGAGAAAGACGTTGGCAGGGATGCGAGCTTAGCGCTGGAGGGGAAAAAAAAGGAGTGAGTTGACAGGTGAATGGTGTGCAGCGCGCACCCGGGGATTTAAGGTGCGCGGGACCTTTTTCAGCCCCCGCGCGCCATTTCCCACGTTTTGTGTGCGCCTCTCGTTGCGTTAAAAATTCGCCTTTTAACTCGTTCTACGCGCGCGCGTGCCTCTTGTATTATATACGCCGATTTTTCTCACTGTCTCGAGTGCCGTAACTGTTGCGCTGCTTCGTGAATGCGTGCAGTGCTTCACTTTTTGTGCATTCGCGGCTTTGTGTTGCTGCTGTGTGTGAATGGAATCGACACCTTCTTTCACGATTGATTGACGTTTATCGTTTTTTTATGTCAGCGTTATGATTCAATGAACTAAAAAGCAATTGACAATTTAAAAGACAATAATTATTGGCCATATGGAATAAATAAATAAACCGCGATTCCCGATCCACACGGTTAATTACACCCATAAAAAAAGTGCAACCCTATACAATGTCGACGAAAAATATCCCCAGTACCGCGATTTCCCAAGAATTTCCAATAACCGAAGCCCGAGCCCAACCGATTTCGTGGAAAGCATCTCGACACATAGATACCCCAATGGCAATATAACCATCGCATTTTATATAAACGCGCGTCTATACAAGCCTCGTGAACGACGAGATGCTCTCTGCAGCACGCACACACGCGTCCAAGAAGAGTTTAGAGGACTGTTATAATTCGGGAGTTTTTGGAACTCGCGGACGGCGCGCGTGCTGTAACAGCGCCCTTTTAACGAATATTCTCCTCCTCCTCCCGCGCGTCAGAGAGAGAGAGAGAGAGAGAACCCACGAGCTTCTATACCGACGAAAATATACCATCGCGCACACCACGAAGAGAGAGAGAGAGAGAGAGGAGAGTGTTTGTGAGCCGCACCTCGCAGCGATGTGTAAACTGCCACTTCCCTCTCGCCGCGCCTGCAGACTTTCTGTTCTTTCGCTGGCTATAATACTGCAGCGTCTGACGTGTGTGTATATACTTTCGGACCCGTCTCATTATTCTTCCCCTATACATAGTGTCTTCCTTACAAATCTCACGACTTGCTTAGATTCCAGTTTTCTCTGGGCGAGGGATACGTGGATTTGATGCGTCTTTACTTGCAGGAATATACCGTAAAAAGTGTGTGCAGTGTGTACAGCGTTAAATGCCGGTATACAACGCTGATCCAGCATTCTCAAAAGGTCATTCCACTCGAATTTATCGTATACCAGAACGATTTGATTCCTGCCGATCGAAAGAATCTGTTGCAAATCTCGCAAAAAACATCAAATATATATATATATATATATCTGTACCATCCTCTATTTTCAGTCATCGCAGGCGTCAGTATTAATCATAAATCCGTAATCGCTGCGTCGAATACATCCCCGAGATTCATTATAACGTCCGCGTGCGCGCCACGAGATTTGTTCGATCGTAAAGTTTGGCAACACGTCCGCCGCAACCCACTGGCATCGCACCGAAATAAATCACAAAACGGGACCAAGAGTCGAGAGAGAAAGAGAGACGCCGAGGCCTTTGCTTTTTCGCTGCTTTATATATAATAGATAAAAGAAAGAAATGGAATATCGAGTGAAAATCGCGCGTAGAGTAACCGCAGCAGCAGTGGTTTGTGTGCAAGGAAAATCGCAATGACTGGTAGCTTAAGCGAGGGCGCGCGCTTTCCGCCCGTCGAATTATTTTCGCGGCCGATATTTCCATCCGTTCCCTCTGGCCACCTAAACGCCCGCGCGCTATATACGCTCTCTCTCTCTCTCTCTTACTCTATACGTGCTGCCCGAACCGTCGGCTCCAAGCCAAAATCAACACTAGCCTTTGCTCGAAGCGCGCGCGCGCGCCCAGAGTGTGCGGACCTCGCGCCCCTCATCTTTCTTGACTTTCTTTTTTCGTACCTCTCTTATGCTCTTTTCTTCTCTTCTTCTTTTTTTTCTTTTTTCGACGATTCAATATGCCTTTCTCGGCTACTCTCGGTACGCTGAAGGCTTGCGAGCGCCTCGGCTAAAGCTTACCAACTCATTTTATTGCGTTTCTTGTGGTTTATCGCGGTTCGCTGTTTGTTTTCTCGCTGCTTTCACCCCGTCGGCCCCATTTTTTTCTTTCTCGATTTGATATATATGCAAAGCTTCAAGGGGATACTTACTAAAATGTTTAGAATGAGATCGCCCTAGGATTTTACTGTGTTGCGTGAATATCGGTTGAAGTCGGAACTCATGGAGAATGCATGACATGCATAAACGATAGCAAATATTAAGATATTGTACTTTTAGCATTATTTTTCTAGTTGAAAATGTTCAAGTAAACAATTATGTACAATCGCAAATAGAAAAAATTCTAAATTTGTCACTTACAAGTATAAGAAATTGGTTGTCAGTAAAAAAAAACTACTTGTTGCAAAATTGGGAAATTAGTTACGACTGCGAATACGTAACCAAAGCTACTCAAAGAAAATAGATTCTTCAAATTCATCTTGTTAATTAAACTACAAAACTACACATTTAATATCCATCTGTTGAAAGTCTGTCATCTCGATGCTCGATTATATACATCTATAGTTTTTCCGTAATTTTCACGTTTACCTACGCGCGCAAAAGAAGAAAAAAACGCAAGTTGGCACGAGGTGTGTGCGTTAACAAAAGAGCCTCGTTGTTATGCACCGTTCGGAAAGAGAATTTTAAACGAGCAAATCGCCTTCACACTTCCACCCGGCAAGAGTGGATCGGATAGTGCCAAGGAAAATATCTTTGTTTCAACACTAAATTGAGCGCGCTAAACCTCTTTTTGGAAATCATTCGGTATAGCGAAACCTTTCAACAATGCAATATTTTACACACAACGTCTTATTGTAATCTGGCCGTACATATGTTTGTGTGTGTGTAGCTTCTGCTTCTCTCGTGCTTAATTCTCTCTTGGTCTCCTCTCGCCTTCGTAAGCTCTCGTTGCTCGAGCATGATCTTCCAAAGTACTTCTCTAAATTGCTGACTCTATTTACGAAACGTCATTATTACTTTATTCCTAGCATTAATTGCAAGTGACTAATGTTGGACGATTTGTATTATTGATATAAATTCTTATGCTCAAACGCACTTTGAACTAAAAGAATTTGGTTCTTCAAAGTGGCATGCGAAGCGATATATTTGCCTCAAAATCGTCAGCATATTTGCGGAATCCATAAAAAAGAAGAAACACCCCAAACTCTTCAGCATTGATTCAAGAGAAAAAGTATATAAAAAACCAACGCGTATAACCTAACACTCTGTAACGAAATCCCACTCTAAAATATCCACTTCTGCTTGCCTCTCTCCATACATGCACACACGCACACATACATATACTTATATATATATATATATGTCTCACTTGAAGAAGACTCTCCAGAGAAAGAGAGAAAAGAACTCGCGAGGCTGGACCCCGCGAAGACGTTCCTACGGACGGATGAATGAATTGAATGAACGAATGAAGCGGCCACCAGGTAGAGACGAAAAGGATGAAGGTGGGATATATATATATGTGTGTGCGTGTGTGTTTGAGAGGGAGGCAATGACTCGAAAACTCAGGACTGCCGAGACGAGTTGGCCTCTTCAACTCGCGCATTATATGTATATACGTGTATACACTTGTCGATGAAGAAACGAAAGAGATATCTATGCGAGAATACGTAGCTTCTTTTTTACGTTCTTTCACTTCGCTGTAGCCGAGCCTCGAGTCTCGAATTGCTGCCAGTCCGAGTACTTGCGGCCGATGTTCAGATTTCGCAATGGATAATATTGGAGGATGTGTGCGAATTACTCAACGGATACGGGAGCAGCCGAAGTTGCATCTCATTTGTGCACCCATTGTCTGCGACTGTCGAGAAACGTTCAGGTTTATCGAATTTGATTTTGCATCATATAGAGAAAGTTTGACAATATCGTATTCACCAGATTGTATCACACTCCATCTCGAATAAAAAAAAAAAATAAACTGATTTTATGTCTCTGTACGAAATAATACTTTTATCCGCATACCAAAGTTCTTGTTTTTACATGATCGCGCGAATCCGGACATTCACACCGATTGCCCAATTTTCCAACATCACCCCCATAAAGTTTCTCCAGCTTAAGCACCGAAATTCTTCCAGCTCTTTGTCGCGGTTCTCTCTCCTCCCTCCTCTATCGCTCGCGCGCGCGCACAATGTCGAGAGTTGGCTCGTCGCTCGCACGTTAGGATATTTCGCCTTGTCACTGCGGCTCTCTCGTAACCGAGTGCGCCCGACGAGTTGGAGCTTCGCAGCCTCGGTGATGAGGCTCTCGATTTATTTTCATTTTTCCGGCCCCTCTCTCTCTCTCTCTCTCTCTCTCTCCTTCACCTCTGTATTAAAATCCGTCAGGAGGATGTGGAGAAGAAGAAGAAGAAGCGTGTGGCTCGGGTACAAAATCATCGTCATCGCGTATACGGCTCGATTGGGAGCGTTTTGAAAGGGATACGGCTTCTTGGCGTGCCTCTGACGTTCCGTGTGCGTGTGTGTGTGTGTGTGTGCACCTATGGAGAACGGGAAGGACAGGTTGGAGTAGATGGAGAGGAAGTCGCTGCTTTGGTGATTCTTTCGAGAGAGAGAGAGAGAGAGAGAGAGAGAGGCAATAGCTTCTCTTTTTGAGAATCATGTATGTGTGTACGGAGAGGTGGGGAGAGGGGGAGGGGCTGACGTGAAAATATTGTTGCTTCGAATAGCTGCCGGAGATGGAAGCGTGTGTGTCTCGAGTGACTTTCTTTAATGTAAATAGCTCGAGCGTTAAGATTGATATGTTTCTTCTTTATTAATCAGCACTTTCGGTATATGTGTGTCCCATGGAGATGAGCGCTCAGAGCTTCTTAAATACAGAGCCGAGCCTTGAAAGACGTAAATTAGTGGTTTTGATTCTCATGGGGATTACAAATAAGTTGGCAGGGCCACGATGATATCTTTGTCAAATATATACATATACGCTTTGCAGGTGCTCGCTCGAATGTTTGATAAAGTGTCTTTTAAATACGCGCTCTCGTCGTATATTTCTGAGTCAGCGAATAATTGAAACTGCACATCTCTATTCGATTGATTTCATTAAATGCAGTATAGATTTACACATTGTAAATGTGTTCTAAGTTTCAAACTGTCTATAATTAAGATAAAAATTGCATAGATCGACTTTGAGAGACTAATCTTATCTGAAATACACCTGCATAGACAAAGTTTCACAATACCGTACTTTTGGCAAATCCATCATTACCTACAAGCGCCAAATCCATTCAAATCTTCACGCACGAATAAGAATAATCTTACAAGAGGAAGAAAAGTGTCTCTCATATTCTCACTTCTAAACGCATGAGGGATTCGTCATCGAAATGCGCTCTTCCCAATTATTCGTAAATTCGTAAAATTAATGTCTATACATGCGCGAGGAGAAGACCCACCTGATCGTATAAAAAGTCCTGGTACTTATACACAAAGTGCAGCGACGTGAAACCTCACGAAGATTTCCGATCGATCATATCAGTGCGTGATTCTCGTCCACGAGGAGAGACACTCCGCTCCGTATTTTGTGTGTCTACTCTTAGGGGTGTCGTCGCTTGTCGATCGATCAAAGCGTAGAAAGGCGAGGAAAATCGTATAAGATATACCGTGAGCCAGAGCTACGACCCGTACGTGTCTTTTTACCCTCTCGTCGTGTAAAAAAGCACCGACGCGTCCTTTAAGTTCGTAGGTCCCTTATGGGCGGGACTCGTTTAAAGGATGCTATAATACGAAACGAACGTCGTAGACTTGTCGGCGACTACTTGCGACTTTTTCAATTTAACGCGATTCGGTTAGATTATAAATATTATATACATTAGAAAACTTTTATAAATATTGCAATTTCGAACGTCATAGAGTATCTTTTTTCTAACTCGATAAAATTAATTGCAGCCTTGTACAATAAATTAATTTGAAACAGGGAATGATTTACAATCTCGAAGTACAAGTCGCAAGACTAAAAAGGAAGGGCAATTGGACTAAAACCTAAAACTCATCAATTTATCCGTGACGCGTAACATTTATATCGTCGCTTATATTTCTCCTCGAGAACACGCATCGGCAGTTAAAAATCTGTTAAAGCGTTATTTCGGAATCCCGACCCGCTGTGCAGAGGAATTAGGATGTTTAAGCGAGAGACAGAAAATCGAGTCATCAGACGCGACGTTTAAACGGCCTATACCCTCGCGCACAAGACAAACGAGCCACGCGCTAACTCCTCCGCTTGTAACGCTTTCACGCTTTCTTTTGACTTCTCTCTCCGCTCTACAGCAGCAGCATCTGCATGCCTTTTTCGCTCCTCCTCTTCCTTTTTCCGGCTTCTCTCTCCCACTCTATAGCAGTCACATTCTCTCTCGCTCACTTTCAAGCCTCATTGCCGCGCACGGAGTTGCTGCTTTGAGATCGTCGCGCGCGCGCGGCCTCTATATTTTTTTCTTCCTCAGGCCCACGTTGCGTCTCTATCTATCTTCTTTTCGCTGACGTTATATGCGCTAGATGTCCCGAAGTTTCCCTCCTTTTTCCGGCTCCACCTACAAATTAACACCCGATGAATGGGCCAGTCTTTACCCGAAACACTCGTACTGCACTGGCCGATGTAATCGAGCTGTTTGTTTTCCTTGAGCTCAGAACGCGGCGCGAGCCCGCGAACAATTGGTATACGATGGGATGATTTTCCGTGCGATTGTCTTTCTGCGAATCGTCGATTTATTTGTACAGGTTTCCTCAATCGATGGGCTCTTAGCTCTTCGCCTTTCTATTCGTGCGCTAATTGAACCGTTTCCAGAGTGCATATACTAAAAATCGTTCTATTGCAAAAAAAAAAAAAGATAATTTGCGCCTTAGATGAAAATGTCGTAAAGCTTATAATTATACATGTATATACGCGTAAAAAAGGATCTTGAAATTAAAGCGTTGAAATTAATTGAGCTCAACCTTGAAGCTCTATAATCCTCATATTTATTGACGCTCGCGCTTTGCCAGTTCCACTATGCGCTGCAATGGCTTCGAGGTTCGAGGGAGGGACGAGCGAGGCTATTGGGATCGATTGATGTTCGATCGAGGCATAAGTGCCAGCGCTAGACGGCACTGGAGCTGCTATAAGTGTGGCTCCTGCTCGCGTTGCGTCAACATCCATACCCACTGACAGCATCAACAAGATGCAGTTGTACGGCTCTTTGGGTGAGTAAACCATCGCGGCTCTTTGGACGCTTGTCAGCCGTTGGATGGTATAGTTACGTTTTAATTGGGATTGGATTCTTAATTATAAAGACAATTAAGGATATGTATATATATATTGAAGACAATCCCAATTAAAATTTAGTAGAAGCTTACATTTGGCGTGAGATTTCGAAATAATTATTAAACGTCAGCGCCAATAGTATCATCTTCCAAGTCTGCATAACCAACAAAGGGACCAGCAGTCGTTTATTTTTCATGCCAAGCCGCGCGCGCGCGATTATCAACGGAAGCGCAAAGCTCCCGCGCGAGCCGCGTGTCCTCGAGAATACTCGAGCTTCCTGAACGCGCTTTCGAAAGCCCGTCGTGGTCGCGAGGTATAATAGCGAAGGTCCAACAGAACGACGATTGTTGCGCGAGTGCAGAAATTCCCGCCGCCGCCGACGAAACACGAAGAAATGAGCGGTGGTTAGCTCGCGGAATTCGTCGCAGTGCACTGAGAATATTTCGTCAATCGTCGAGTCGTTAGCAGGGCCTCGTCAAGGGGGGGCCGCAGACCGCAGACTCCCTCTCTCTCTCTAGTCGTCGTTGCGTCGTTCTTGACTTCTCGAAATAATCGCGCGCGCCCAGGTCGTCGTCGTCGTCGTCGTCGTCGTCGTCGCTACGGTGATATAGTAAGTGGAAGAGAGCTGGTGGCTCGTGCGCCGGGGCCGTGCAGTCCACGTAGCTTGCCTTTTTATGTACGCGACCGATGCTGCTTGGTTCGTGTGAAATTTGAACTTGTTTCGCTTTTTATACAACGTCATCATAAATTGCTTCGATGATTATTGCGGTAATATCAGTTTGGAATTTAGAATGCACTACTAAGACCAAGTTTCATATGTATAACTTTTCTATTATTATTAATGTTTCGTTATATTTCAGTACCTTGGAAAAGATGTTAAATTTTGGCTAATAGGTATAAAGCCAGAACGCTCGTCAACGTTTTTACCCAGGGATATTCGATATATTTTAGTAATGAAATACACCAATTCAATTTTTAAATGAATTCGGAGCTATTGCGAAAGTGAAATGATATTATTGTTTGTAATAATAACCATATGTGATCATCACATATGATTCTTATCAACATTAGTATCAACGTAAAAAAAAGGATCGATCAAATATCTTTCTTCTGTCTTAAAAAGAAAGCTCATGAAAAAAAGTTCAGTTTTTCAAGTCGGCACGGATCGAGAGAGACTCGCGCACACAAACAGCGCCTCGCACGTGCACTGCAGAGTCTAATGCGCATTACGAATTCGCCAATACGTATGGGCTTGCCTTATCGCGCGGCAGAATCCCATCAGCTAACCGATAGCTCGCTCCAACGGGCGCAAATCTTACCCCGCACAATCGACTCACTCTCTCTCTCTCTCTCTCTCTCTCTCTCTCTCTCTCTCTCTTGGTCGCGTAGTAGTGGTGCAGGTGGTCGAGTCTCATCAGACAGCAGCCCAGTTACACACATATTTATACGCTATATGTATACATGTGCACGAGGTTAAGGGAGAGAAGGTGCGGTGGGATGGATATAGAGAGTAAGAAGCTGTGGAACGGGGCGCGCGAGCGAGAGAGAGAGAACGAGCCTGTTTTCAGAGCAAACCGCGCCGAGCTTACACTCATAACAAGAAAAATATTAAATCAGCGTCGTCGTGCTGCTTCTCTCTCTCTCTCTCTCTCTCTCTCTCTCTCTCTCTCTCTCTCTCTCGCTTGCAGTCGTCGCTTGAACTTAATACTCTCTCTCTCTTCGTTTCTCGGTCCCTCCCGCGAAAGAGAAGCCGGAACTTACTTCCGCATCGTCGTCGTTTTCATCGTCGACGTCGTTCTTGCACTTATTCGAGGTATGCGCGACACCCGCCGCTACCGCCACCAACCGCTGCACAGCTCCAGTGTCAATGTTCTGTTTTCAAAGAAAATCTCGGACGACTTTTTCTTCTCGTCGCTGTATATTTGCGCGAAGCTTTGCTGCGTGCTGAACACAAGAAATTAAGTCGTCCGCTTGCGGTGCACATTGCGGGACGAGATTGTTGCTGAATGAGGATTAATTGGAGCTGACGGTAACTAATGCCATGATACCAGGTGTATCATTGACTTTTATAACTTTATTTTCATAAAGATACTTGAAACTTGATTATAAGCAGATAAAGAGGGTGGTTTTCGACCTAGTTTACTGGTCTGTACTTTTTGCAATTGATAAAATACAATTTAAATTGTGTAATCTCATGACTTTTGAATGCCTTTTCCATCACTACATTCAATTAGTGTTTTTAATATGCAGCAACTCAAAAACTCGCTCTCAAAAGCAACTACACATTTCTACACCTACATATATATAATCACACATTAAACGCCGATCAGTTACGTACATAATAAGCAAGTTAGAATTTCACGCCTATATAGATCTCAAAGAATCCGACAAAGGAACAAAATAAAGCTGCCCAAAAGCTCAAAATCACGATCAAGCCCGCAAAATTCTCAAACTGAAAAGATGATTATACGGCGCACATAAGCCCGATCGGAATGCTTGCGATCCTTCCACACTACGCACCGATCCTCGAGGCCGATATACCGATTTATATGCGATTTCGTATGGATCCTGCATATAGGCTAAGCTCCCGTGCATAACCCACGCACACGCACATACACAGTGGAAACAATGCCAGCCATTGTATTTTCGCATCCCGGCGGCGTTAATGCGGCTCGGCGCCCCCGAGCCTTTTCTGGCCGCGCGCGACGACCCGGAGGATCCGCTTCGACGACTCCACACACACACACACACACGCCCCGCGTGCACTGCACGCATTTTTAACACAGCGACGTCTCCCCAGGCTGCTGTGCGAGCATCGTTTTATTGAAGCATAATGGCCCTCGACGACGACACAAACACACACGCACACATGTGGACGGGGGAGAGATATCACGTGGTCGTTCACGCGCGAGCTTTAATTCTGCGTGGCTTTATTCTCTGCGCGCGCTCGCTTTCTCTCTTTCTTTTTTTTTTTTTATTTTAATGCCACCGAAGGTGTAGTTTTTCGCCGCGGTGCGTTTATGCGGGAACCGCCACATTGTTAGATGTGGCGGGATTCTCTTTTTGATGTGTGAAGGAGAGCAAGACTCTATGGTAGATGTGGGAAAGTTTTTCCGAGATCGAGGCTCGTACTGCAAGATGCACCGATAGATTATTCCATTGCAATTAATAACGCTGTTCCCCTACCGCAATTAGATTTTGAAAGTTACAAACTATAAAACGCCGTATACCTTAATAAAAAACACTCTTATACGAATTATTTTGTGCTGTATACTCGACCAATCCAACAGCTATCAACGTCTTTTCCGATCGAATACCTCACCTGCGCTTTTCTACTATGTGAGACCACACTTTTTTCTAAATACAACAATCACCACATTTTATTGCCACACAAATTTCTATAAGCTAGAACTCAATCTTACCACCGCGTACAAATCAAATGGTGCACAACAAACCTATCCATTTCTGCCCAAAGAATCAGGAATCAGCGTCTAAAGAAGGGGCCGATTTCACGGATCGCCGCACACTCGCACAAACCACGAAATTTCGTCGAAAAGATCAATTCTCCGCGAGAGAGCGAAGAAATCCCCCCTCCAAAAAAAAGCCCTGCAGCGGCATCGACGAGTATCATAACAACCCTCCCCGAGGCTATATATATGCTATATATCCGAGGAAAAAATCAGAATCTCTCTTTTGTACGATGCGCCGTAGCGACCCCATGAGCATTGTACACTTTGACGTTAAATCGAGCGTGCACACGAGGCGCGCACGCGCACTACACCCGCGATAGCTCCTCGAATTCCATCAGCGACGGAGCAGGTTCGCATTGTGCAGCTCACTGAGCGATATATATATATATATATATATTCGGCCCTCCCGTCGCGGCGATCGCGTGCTGCCTGTATTATATACCCTCTTTCTTGGTGGATATATGCGATGGAGTTTTTTTTTCCTTTTTGGGATTTTTTTGGGAGGCTTAAACTGGTATTAGATGAGCGGTATAATGGGTCAATTAAGCTCACAATTGTGGAGCGGTATATAAGGTTATGGGAGCATTAGCTTTCTCATTCGATTTAATGAAGATTATTATTATAAAAAATTTCATTAACTGCAAAAGTTACTTATTAACGTGTAATAAAATTTAAAATATGTTCATGTGAAATCTGATAAATTTTTATGCAGATTAATCCATACGAATGTATATGTACATATGGATTTCAGTTCAGATTTCCACGTTGATTTCTATATAGATATCCAAGTGGATATGAAATGAATTGTTGCTTGAATTTTGTTTAAGCTTTTAGAAATCTTAAATCATTTTAGATGGTATTTTCGCAAAGAGCAATTTGACATAAATTTTGACGCAGTTTTAAAACATAAAAACAAAAGAAATCTTCTTAGAAATCCATATAAATCACATATATGAATATTTTTAAAAAGATCAATCCAGGGCAAACTTGCACTTAAATTAGAAGGTTGTGAAAGACAATCCACAAAAAAAGGCTTATGACAGCTCTAAAATCACATGCTCCCATTAATCTTAATCGAAAATAGTCAGTGCCGCAGCACAAAAAATGGGATATATTCAAGCTCGTAGAAATGCGACGAGAACAATATTCCAGGAAGCGAATCCCGTGTACAATCAGCCGCTGTCGCTTTTAACAGTTTTGACAAGGCCAAAAACGCATGTCTACTCACACACACGCACACATGTGTATATGTACGTAACCGTCAACTCGTGTATATACTGGGGATATTAGGGCAAATTTAGGGTTGAACACCCTAAAATTAACCGTCGCATGGCTCGCATATACATATATACGAAGCAGGGACATGGCGATAGCGCGTATCTCTCTCGACGCATGTGTGCCGCGAGCGAGAGTGCGCGTGAAAAAAAAAACTGCTTACATTATCATCCGTAATTTCGTAAACAAGCAGAGTCGGCCGCTAATGGTCGAACCCTCGGCCTCATGCCTGTCTCCTCTCTTCCTCGTATATACGTAGTACTTCCTCTCTCTCTCTCTCTTTCTTTTTTTTTCCTTTCCTTCCATCTCTCACTTTTTTGTATGTAAACGTTGCGGGTGGCCCCAGAGAAGACCGCACGAATTTCTCAGCCTATATGTGTCTCTCTCCCTCTCGTTCGCTCTCTTTCTGGAAGCTTATCGCCATGCTTGCGCTTTTTCAACTTCTGACAATGTAAACAAGTTAAATTGCAATTTATGATAAAAGCTCTCTGTCTTGTTCTATACACGTTGCGAAATACCGGTAAGTGAATTTATGCATATACTCTATTACAAGTGTATTCGAAAGTTTTTAATTGTAATTTACGCCTATCACATGGTGTCTATTGTACATACAAGATAAATCTTGCAATTAAGCTAATAACTCGTTAAATCATGCGTCGTAATATAATAACGTAAAGTTCCGGCACAACATCACTATTTTCAGAATATAACGTAAGAATAGCAAAAGTCCCAATATTTTCAATTTTCAACAGTCCAGATCGATTCTGCCACCGACAAATATATTGTTTACCTTTTTTTCTACCTTGAAAACTCGAACGAGAAAATTCAATCACAACAAAACTATTTTCTATATATCAAAAAAAACGGATCGCGCGAGCCGAACAAAAGTAAAAAATATCCCGAATAACTTTGTTCGTGCAACCCCCGGTGCTATACACGCCCGGCGGGGGTTACAAACGAACGAGAGGCGGGAACGCGCGAAGCGCTAGAATGGCCGTAGGACTTTTCTCGCGCTTGCTCGCTCGCAACGCGTATACACACACACATACACATCGATCCTACTGCTGCGGGTCAATTAAATTCGGAAATTTTGATGTGTACCCCGCGTAACGTGTACGTGATGGATGTTTGCGCACGGGCAATTTAGCGTTTAATGTCATAATGTCGTAGCCGAGTGTGTACTGCTGTAGCCGCTGAGAGCTGTTGCCCCTATTTGCTTTATTTTGGATTAAAGCCCGTCGCGGCGAACCCGCCGCTGCTGCTGCTGCTGATGCGCGGTACGCGAGTCAGACCCGAGAGCTCCACCGATTCTCCGACGCGACTTGGATAATCGTTTTGCAATGTTTAACTATCATTGTTTTTATTTCGCGAATTATTGGGGGGGAAGGGGCTGGAGGACACATTAAGCGTGAGGCGGTAAAAAACGTGCGGCGTGCTGTTGTTTTTATAATTAAATGGGGGAATGAAAAGCGCGCGCGTGGCGGTTTCGAGCGTTATGCTCGCGCGCGGTCGAGAGCTCGAGTATTGGATTTTCCCTGTTTATTTATCGAATCGTAATGTAAAAAACGGATAAGTAAGAGAGCTCGTGTATATTTCGAATTATTATAATTGTTATCTCTGTCGGATTTTTTCGGGTTTCACTGTGTCCATCTGTTTTTGTTTCCAGATAATGTAGAAGTTCCAAATGAAATTAAATGTAGTGACTGAGTTCGAGAAAATACTGTGGTGGTTAAAAATTGAAGCGAAAGAAATGTGCTAGGCCCTGATGTAATTTATTGTTGCGGCTAATTCGGGAATTTTTTTGCGAACGATAACAATTAATATGCAATGTCAGTGCGGGAAAGTATCCATTTGGTTATTTATGAAATGCGCACGGAATATTGTGAACGAAAAATGCGATGGGTTTATTAATGCATTCACTACTGGAGTATTTCAAGCTTATTATTCTTCGAATATCGCTTCGAGCATTCGAATATTCGGAAAATTAGATATATCTTACTAACGTACATCGAGAACGAAATCTAAATAAAATTACGATACTGAGTATTGCTAAAACATTTTTAAACACTTTTAATCTTTTGTAAAAAGTCCCTATCTTTATTATACCGCGATTCTTGCTGAACAAGAATCTTATAAATCGGGCATTCACCTTACTCGTGAAAACAGCGGTTAACAATTGTAATAATAGCAGGGTTGGCGGTATAAAGTTGAACAAACTGACTGGAAAATTAAAGAGGAATGTTGTTTGAGGTTTCAATAAACTTAAACTTTCTTTATAACTACCATTTTTGCTATTAAAACTACACAAAATAAATATCGATCGAACTATTTTTCTTTGAACATCCACTGCAGTGGAAAAATGTATCTTTTTGCGGAGAATCGCGACTGTCTCGTTTTGATTATTCTTTTTCACATACATGTATATAGGTATATAATTTCTTTCCTGTTCCTCTCTGACTCATCGCTAAACTTGTTTTATTTGTAGGCCTTTTTTACACGACTCTTTAAATGTAGCTTGTCAGAGCAGAATTTTTCAAATTCCTCCAGACAGACATGGTTTACCCGTTCCGGAAACAATATTATTTGATTTTTAATTTATCTCCCGCGATATATTTAATAAATACTACGAAATCATTAAAACAAACAATGCTCTTTTCGATATAAAGAGCATTCACGAAAGTATTTCTTATATTTTAAATCTATGAAAAAGCTATTATTTTTAAATCATGCGCAAGAAAATTTTTAAACTAAATGTTATACGAGAACAATTATAAAATATAATTGTGAAGCAAGTGAATCACAAACATAAGGCTACTTAAATTCTTTGTGCACACAAGTTACTCCAGTAGGTCAATACGGAGACTGTATAGCGAAGCAATTTTTAGCTATTTACCGGGCGTATTAGAAAGGATAACTGGGAGTGTTTGCGAGGATAGGGAGCACAAAAGACGCAGAGGCAGCAAGTTGAGGGGAGAGACCTAACTTTTGCACCCCAACTGCTATATACATATCGTTGCGGCGACATTCGCGAGAAGCCAAAGCATACAGATATATGGATGTGTACATGTGTGCATATGGATAGACTTTTCGAGTATGTATAAATATGAACGTTCACCAGGCTATTTTTGGGTCGATATTCGACGAGTTAATCATTCGGTGTCCCGTTAAAATCAATATTGTCTCGTAGCGAGTTTCAAAATGGATCAGGAATTCATGAAAAGTGTGAAAGCTCGTAGCTCAACTTTAACCCCAAGTTTTAATCAAATTAAAAAAAAAAAAGAAATTATACGAAGAAACCAATAGAAATTTTTTAACCGAAGCATCGAAAATATTCAAATCCATAATATTTACAAAGCATCTCGTATTTTTCTGCCCAAAAGCAATCATTCAAGGAATTCGCAAAGACGCCCAAACAATTTGCCTTAAAGCCATGCATCTCGGACCCCCCGAAACTATTTAAAAAGAGGCCGCAAAGCATCATCGCGCAAACAATTCTAATTCACCGAAGGCAAGAAAAAGGAAAAGAAAAGAAAGGGAATCTCGCAAAATATTTAGGCAATTCATCGAAATGCAGTGCCGACGTCATGCGGCACCACACACGTGTATATGTATGTGCCTCGCGGCTCTCGAGCGATTCTCCGTGCGGAGGCGTCTGATTTTCCATAAACAGGGGCATCGAATACATATCCACTTTAGCCCGCAAAACCGCTAGCCGGAATTTATGATCAAACACTACGCGGCGAGTGCGAGAGAAAGTGAGAGGGAGAGAAGAAGATACATTGATTATACTTCCGAAGGTACTTCTGCGGATTCTCGCTGCGGCCTCAACACACACGCAAGCCGCGAGATGGAAACAATCTGCAGACATTTTGTTTTGAACCGTCGGCCGCTGCTGCTGCTGCTGCTCTCGTTCCCTCTTTCGCCTGCGTGAGCGCGTAAACTTTATACGTACGACAACCCGCGGGTTGTGGAAACGGGAGCGGAAGTTAGTGAAAATTTATTTTTAGATACGCGAGTATATAGGTAGGATACGTTCCGAGATTTCCGGGAATCTTTCGTGAAATATCCTCGATCTCTCGTTCTTTTCCTTTTTCCTTATCGTTACTTTGCACTAACTGTTTTTTCGAAATTCCCAAATTTGTGTGTTTGTGTGTGTGCGCGATGTTTAGATTTGGACGAATATGCATGGAGTTGTCCGGACTGTGCGCGAACTAATTTAATTGTTTTGCCAATCGGAATGCTGTTATAACAGTTTGGAATGAATCGAATAATAGATGCGCGTATGGGTATAATGTGATCAAACTATTAACGTATTTGCGAAATTGATATAGATATTCGTCTGATTGTATAATTAATCAGATCTCAATATTATTGATTGAAATAGACAATGTTTTTAAACTCATGATGATTATGTCAAAAATAAAAAGAGCACATATTGCTGCGAGAAAATGAGACTTTTGAACTTCTGTGCTTTGCCAATTTCCAAGTTATTTATGTTACGAGATTCAAGAACGTTAGCATTGAAACCCTGTTGTGTGGACTGCGATAGGATGTAAAAATTGTCTTTGCTTCTAAAGATTTAATAATTTTGCAAAAATAATATACCGTCGCTACTTATCTTACAAAAACTCAAGCTGCACGTGAAAAATTAGTACAGTAACTAGATATTGAATTATTAGCTAGAGAATAAAATGTATAGCTGGCATACTGCCTACATAAGTAAAATTTAAAACAAGGTAAGATCAAATTTGTAAATTGCACGCAATCCATTATAGCGATATGCCTCGAGGTATTTTATCTTCTTATTTACCATCGTTATTGGTCAAACCCATCTTAACTTTTTCCCGGACAAACTCCTTTTAATCAACTTATCGGCTTCAAGCAAATCTACGAGATAATCGTTACGCAAGTACCTTCGGCAGCTCGTCGACAATCAGCGCTAATAATCGCCAAAAACACTTCATTGTACACCCGCACGCAAAACGAAAGAGAGCCGATACAGTCATAATAGATTCGGTTATGAGGGGGGCATTAGAGCGTTAATGAGAAGAAACGGGGCGATAAGTCTCCTTTTAAAAGGAACGACCCGACAGCGGGGCTTTAAAAATCGGGAAAATGTCCCCGGGAGCTCTCTGCTCTCGTGAAATGTAGATCTCTCGTGCGGGACACAAAAAGCTTCGGTCTCTAGACCCTCGACGACTAACTATGCGACGGCTATATATTCCGCTGCGGGGCGAGATTTGGATTTAACTGCGGTGCATCTGCCAAAACACGTGCTTCGGATAAAGGCGGCAGCGACGGGAGAGGGGGGAGGCTTTCATTTTTGCGCCGAGTGCAGAACTTGTCCGTGCGGCCGATCTCACATTGTTCGCTCTAGCATTATGACCCCTGGAGTAGCCCCTTACCTATTATATCCTCCACTGTGTTGGCCGCTGCTGCTGTCTGTGTCTGCCTGATCTCCTTCTCTCTCTCTCTCTCTCTCTCTCTCTCTCCCTCTCTTTTGCTCGCTTCGAGAGTTTGTCAACTCAATATCGTTATACTTATTGTGCATAAGTCGAGCCGATTCGAGGACGGTTTTTATTTAATTTTCGTCACGCTCTCCTTTACACGCATTTTGTGCGCGACAGTTCCGTATTCTTTGTCCATTATATTAGAGCGAAATTTATACCCCATTTGTAGTGGATAATACCTACTTAGTTAAAATTAGCAAATGAATTAATATTTTTCTGTTTAAATAATATTGAGCATTACTTGAAAATTAAAGGGATTTGGTAAGAGCGTAGGTGTGAAAGAAAATATGTGTAAATAAGCTTCGATCGATAATATATTTATTTTTGAACATTTTCATCTCCTAATATATGTTTGTTACGTTGACGATATTACAATAATAACGCTCGGTTAACTCTCGGGAAAATTGCGAGTCTCGAGTTCTTCGATCATATATTCATCCTATTTTTTGTCTATTTAATAATAATAATAATAATAATAATAATAATAATAATAATAATATTCTTCATATTTATCGCGCTACGTTCGCTATACAATGTTTTTTCCATAGATATTTGCAGGTTTCGTGTCTTTCTTATTTTCATTCATTTATTTATAATACACACAGAGATCTAACTACTTTCGAGCCTGAAAATCGTTTATCTTTGACTGCGTATGCACGATGATGACGATTCGCTTTCGATTCACATCCCACGAGCTTTGATCGCCTCGTAAAAAGGAGATGACAGTTCGCGCTCCCACCCGAGGGCCCCCGTCTTTTAACGGCTCAATAAGGTTTTTAAATACGAAGAATGAAAAATTAACACATTTTTTAAACATGACGCATTCCCATTGGTGATTCATGATTTACACCGTCTAATAATAATAAATCACTCGGCTACACTTGGAGCTGCTTTGAATGAATTTATTATAGTCTCCTTTTGATGCAACAGAAAAGTTTTCAGTTACCACGGTTCACTGACGCGATTCGTACACGAGTGATCAACGATACGAAAAAAATTTCATCGGGGATTAGGAAGTTTTTATTTTCTAATGAGCTTTTGAGATTAGTTTATAAATCATATAAATTAACCAAAAACATAGTAAAATTTTATTTTTATTAACAAACATGTTCACAATAAAGTTTATATTTTACACTGTTGAGCCTTTGATTTCTCATTATAGGAAATGATATCCTCAATAATTAATCGCTTAGTCCCCGAGTAAATTCCCCGTATCATCCGTCATTCAGTCGGCCCACTTCCCCTTTCATCCCTCATCGCTGAGTCAAAGATCCACCTTTTCAGTCTCGACGCAGTACACAATGTACTAAAACGCAGTCGAGGGCCGCGTTTGCATCGGCACCGATGCGCTCTATATATATATTGTATGTATAATATATATAGATATACCTAACCTAACTCTCTTATCTATTCACACTAGTTATTCATTATGCCGTTCGTTTTATCAACTACATATCAATAAATATATCTCAGTTCTTTTTTTTTATAAATGCACGTGGTTCGAGTTATACACATACGATTTTTGATTTTCATTTTATTACAATCCTATAATACACGTTTCGGTTCCTCGTTAAGGAGGTAACGGAATACCAAGTGCCCTTTCTATTATACAACGTTCTGAGCGAAAATCAATTTCAATACAGCTGATTATCGTCAGAAAAATTTTTAGGCCGAAAATGTGGTTTGTACATCAGCAACCAAATTATCAGTGTAAATTTAATTCCATCTAATTACATGTTCTCTTATCTTTTTAAAATGATGATAATCGACTGCATGAAATCCAGTTTCGCTCATAATGCTAGTATAAAAAAGAGCAATAACCCTATTGTTTTTCACATCCCTCGTGCGTTTGTTATCACAAAATCATACAGACTACAAGAGAAGATCGTAATTTCATCAAAGAGTGCGACTATCGAAGTGCAAAATTTAAATAAAAAGCAGAGAGAATGAATATCGAATAAATCGAAATGTTTCAAGTGAGAGTGCACGAAAGCAAAGAGAGAAAGTAAAAATGTATAGTGACTTTAATTCGTCCTCGATATGACTCGAAACGACAGACAATCGACAAACAATTCCCACTGCTATTTGCACCTCGTGCGTTTGCATGGCTGGATAGTTTGCACAGATGGCATGTGTCCCGGAAAGAAATGTTCAATCAGTCAAATGGATGAAGTTAAAAGTATATAAAGATTCGCCTTGACTCATGTCAAGGACACAATAACTTTCGAACCCACTAATGATGTTTTTATATCTTTCCGATCTCGTAAACTCCTCATATCCATGGTTTTCAATGCTTTGTTTTGAACCCGATCAAGAACTAATTTAACCTGTCGCTTTTTAAAAGATTCGCGACAGGATGGTGAAGGAAACGGTATTTTTAGCATGTTTAACGAATAAGTGACACAAACGACTTATCTGTTTCTTTTTGGGTTTCCGTGCCGATGCTCTTTACGTGAACGCAATTCTCGAATCCCACTTTGCCTTTCAACAGTTTTAACCTCCGAAATGAGTTAATCGCGTTTACGATAATGATTATATTATCTCGTATCTCGTAAGAACGACCAATTCTCAACAACTCGATTAATCGATGGGTTATTGAAAACTACGAAAAATTGTGAAAATTAATAATATTCAACTACCGGTATTTACACTCGCTCAGTTTGTGCTTTATATTGTTAACTTTGTCACGCAATCAACCATCCTTTCAACATCGAAGTAAGAAAGTTTGATTAACTTTAGTCAAAATTCATCTGAATTTAACGGTTTGAACGACTCGGAAATGCACTCATACAGTTTAAATTTAGAACGCACTTACAATATGGATTTAAGAAGTTGACTACACGAAGTCAGCTCCTATCACTGAGATATAAAGATCCGTTCTGAAAATCGTAATCGTGCACCTACACTCTGTACATCCAGCCAACAAGTCACTTCGTCACTCCCGTATATAATGAAAATCAGAGGATAACAAATGACAAAAAGCCTCGCTCGCACACTCGATTCGCTACGACATCAACAAACATACTCGCATCGGTGAACAATATCAACAGTGCAATTCATATACGTTCTTTATATATATTTTACTCTTTATATATCCGCCTCTCAGCCTCTCGCTCTCTCGGTTTCGTCTGCACCTCGTCTCGCTCAGTTCCACTCCTTGGAGAAGTCCTCGCTCGTGGGTATCCACTCCTGCTTGACGTAGACCAGATTCGGGTTGTAAGGATTACCGCTACCAGCGCTACCGCTGGTAGTTGACTGTGATTGTTGCTGTTCAAAGTCCCGATTCCGGGACCTTGAATTCCGGTATTCTCAGTACTTGTGGAGAGTTATAGGTAGATTGCCGCTAGTGTTGACTGCATTGCAGTCCTGATAGTAGCGGTGGTACAGAGGTGGCGATGGCGCAGCACCGGAGGATAGGGGCGTAGGCGGACTCGACCTGGAATCAAGCAAAAAACATGATTAATTTTTAAGAGTTTCTTTAAACATATGTAGATGAATTATCGTTAGCTTATTTATTGAATACGGTAAAATCACCAGAGCTTTATTTCGATAGTATGAACTATCTCATGTTTATGAAATAATATTTATCTCATTTTATTATTATGTTAATAAAAATAGAATAATGAATTAAAATGCATACTGTATTCTTTTTAAAATATTAGGATTGTTTCTCATTATTTTACAACTGAACGTTTGGAAATAAATTTTTAAATTGCTTACGCGATGTGTTGCACAGATAAATGTTCGGTACACCGCAATTTACGCTGTTTCGTCAATTAAAACAGGAAAAATGCGCTATACTGCATGCAAAAGTTTCACGTCGATACGTAGCTGTCTAATTTGAATTTCAACTCAAACAAAAATCATAAGATAAACCACAGAATATTAAATTGAATTTCAACATTATCTCATACACAAATTTCAATATTTGCAATATCAAATGATACGTATACAGGGAAAAAACTTTTATCGATGCAGCCGAAAGTTGCATTGATAAAAGTTCCGTTAATTCACGAAAACTCAATTAGCCGTACTGCCAATATTTTCACTTTAATTGCTTTTATTTTTTTAAACGATACCGTTATGCTAGGAAATTTTTTAAACACTTCAGTGGTAAATAGTTTGAATAATCCAAAAGAAAATAGATAGAAAGTACATAAAATAATGCATCAAAAATTATCAGAATGACGAAATCAAATTATTTTTAATAATACCTCTTATAAAGGATAATGTTTTGTAAAATACCATAAAATTAGTATCACTATAATATTAAATCTAATATTTTAGATAACCTTTAATAACATTTGCATAATCATTCTCTGCAAATGGTATATCATGCAAATGTTTCATGAATGACAAAACGCTATTGAAAGACCGTCAAGCATTTTTCCCACATAAAATATCAATCAATAAGTATACGTATCATCAAGTCTCATTTGTCATCGTAATCTTTCCTCTCACCCTTGCCTATTCCCGCAAATTTGCGAAAGTCATAGCGACACTCAGAAATCATCGGCTCTGGAGCGTTTCAAAGATATCCGCAAGGCGCGAAAATCATGATCCGTTGACTAATACGAGAGCGAAGACGTAAATGCTCGATCTGGGAAAAATATCGTAACCACATGTGCGCATACTATATGGCGTCGTCTGTCTCGCGACGGAAAGCCGACAACGTAAAAGAGAACTGCGGCAATTTAACGTCTTCGCGCCTCGTTCGATCACGCTCGTAATTTTGGTGTGACGCAAATTCCTACAAATGCCTGTTTTCAAGTGCTTTAAAAAAATTCTTTATGATGTACATATGTAAAAATATGTTAATACACGACGATACGCAACAGCTATTCAATGAACCGTATAAAAAGATTAATTTTGCTATGTGCAATATTCGGATAGCAAAAGGTATAGAGTTTGAGGTTTACTTTATTGTAAAAATTTTATTATCTATGAAAAAATAAATGAAGCATTATTTGTATCTAAATATAAATATAATTATGTTCATGAATAATAAATAGAAATGTCTATTACAATCATTTTATTTCATCCGTAACATAGAACTTATTAATAAACTAAAATTCAGAAACAAAACAAACAAAATTAATAGCATGTATTTTTAATTGATAATGATACGATGCATGAAAATTTATACACAATTTAGCATACCAATACCAAAAGTTTTCAATTGTTATTAAATATCTCAAGTGACTTGCAAAATTTAACTCGAATTTTTGTTTACTCTTAATTTAGCAAAGATCGATAAGATAAATATTTTGAATTTAAATTTGAATACAGTAAATAACAGCTGTACAATCATTTTTCACGCACTGCCAGAGCTTCTTTCATTCAGTCAAGTATGTTATTGTTACAATCAATATCCATTCGTTATTTTTTATTGAATAAGTTTTGTAAAGTACTTTTCAAGAAAAAACTCTTTAAAGTAACATTATTGAATTTTTTAGTTCAATCTTAAAATAAACTTTTTTTTTGCTAAAAGCATTTCATAACTGAATTAAATTTTCAAATCCATTAGCAATTATAACAATCGATAACTAATCATTTAAATTCTCACCTATACAACTGACAGCTCGGCGATTGGGTATCCTGATACATGGCTGCTGTGTCAGGACTGGCAGCCTCTTGGTACCACTGTGCGTGCCCCACATTATTGTGACTCCTCGTCGTCGAGTTGTACTCGGTGTGATCCATGATGTATCCCGATGGACAATAGGCAGGATACATGTTCGAAGTGGGCGAGGGATTGCCCCTGGTAATACTGCTGGTTGTCACGTGTCCGTAACCAGTGGAGGCCATCATCGCAGCGACGGCCGCCGTTGTGGCGGTGGTGGCTGTCGTGACAGCGGCGGCTGCGACCACAGCAGCCGAGAGATCTCGCGTGTTACCGACGGCCGAGACAACGCTGCTCATCGAGGGCTCGGGTCGCGTTGTCATGATGCTGTGCGCGGGGTGCGTGTGTTGCTGAAGCCCGTGCTGTTGATGATGTTGCTGTTGCTGTTGCTGTTGTTGTTGTTGCGACTGCTGTTGTTGATGGTCTCTGGCGAGTTGACTGCTCATCATCTGGCTACTGGTCTCGCGGCTATTGGTCATGAGCGCGTCCACACTGTATCTCGTGGGATCCAGACCGGCCATCGTCACATCTTGGAGCGTGGAATTCTGATGATGCTGTTGATGATGAGGATTGCTCTGATGAGTGGGTTGCAGGGAGCTCTGAATAACACTTTGAACGTTATTGTTGGTCGCGGCTTTGCTGTCCTGGATGGGACTGTGATGGTTGTGGTACTTGCTGGCCACCATGCAATGCGTCGCTGAGTTGGGATCGTTCATGGGCTCCCTCTTGGGTTTGCACAGTCCACTCTGGTCCAGGTGCTTCTTGCTGCTGGAATTCGTCACATCACTATTGGACTGGAGAACGATGTTGAGGGCTGGTTTGTTATCGTCCACTCGCTGCTTCGTCTGAATGAGACCCTGCCGTTTCATGGCTTCCTCCTTCTCCTTCAAGGCGTCTTGCTTCTTGAAACGTCTCCTGCGCCTCAGATACGATCCATTATCGAACATGTTGTAGCTGTCGGGGTCCAAGGACCAGTAGCTACCCTTGCCAGGCTTCTTATCGTCCCTCGGTACTTTGACGAAGCACTCGTTCAGACTGAGATTATGCCTGATCGAGTTCTGCCAGCCCTGCTTGTTCTCCCTGTAATACGGAAATCTCTCCATGATGAACTGATAAATGCCATTGAGAGTGATCTTTTTGTCCGGGGCGTTCTGTATGGCCATAGTGATAAGAGCAATGTAAGAGTAAGGTGGCTTCACCATATCCTTGCCCGGATGATGGATGTGCTGCTGGGTGATACCCGTGACAGGGTAACCAGCTGCCGTGGCGTATCCACCGTAACGATACTGGGCCTCGTAGTAACCGGGTGCGGCTCCGACACTGGGATAAGAACCGGTGCCCATGCCCATGGGAACGGCTGTCGCGTGCCTGTAATAGGCATTCTGCTCGCTGAACAAGGTATGCATCTCGATGAGATTATTCTCTCGACTCTTGAGATCTTTGGGATAATAGTAATCCGCGTCTAAGTATCTACTGCTATTAGGAACACTGATTGTCACTAACTTGCTTAACACTTAGTGAGAGTAATGTCTTTTTCTCAACGCTGAACATTCCCCTATATACGGTAAATTCAACAAAAGTTCACGACTGCAGTCTCGAGTTATCACGAAGACGTTTGCATCCGAGCTTCTCGTACAAGTAGGCACAAATAGACACAATAAATTCACACTCGCGCTAATACTCCACAAAGCGAACTGGACAGCAAAAGATTCGTCTTCCTCCACACCTATACTGTACACTATCTCTATTTCTCTCTCTCTCTCTCTCTCTCTCTCTCTCTCTCTCTCTCTCTCTCTCTCTCCCACTGTCTCGTTGCAGTTGGTTTACTCAGTGCGCCCCTCGCGCACCGTTTATACAAAAACACACTGTGCTAGGGAGTACAACACACCCGTGGTGGACTGTTGGAGAGCGGAGCGACGACTACGCGTGTACATGCGTGCACACACGGGACGAGACTACTGGCCTGGCAGTTTAGGAATAAAGGTCGTGCGTTTCTCGGCTCCGGCGGGCCCCCGATGCGTTCTCTCGCGTTGAGAGGCCGAGTCTCTTCTAAACCGAAGCTGTGCGCGGGCGCGTTCGCCCCTTCCGAAAAGTTCAGGGATCCCGCAAGCAGTGGAGTTTTGGGCGCCACCTACCAGCCGCTAGTGGGGGGAGCGCGGTGAAGATGCGATTGGAGGGCGGACCAGTGGTCGTGGCCGAGCCGTCAGACATCCGGCCAATGGCGAGAAGGAAGCGGGTGAGGAGCGCGCTAAGGCTGTAGACGGCTCCGTTGGTTCGCTGGCAAAAGGTTGAGGCGACGAGTATGCCCGATTTAGTACACACCCTCTCTTTCGTGCTGCATTACGTCGTTGCGGAAACGCGAGAGTATACGCGTGGGAGAGAGAGAGAGAGAGAGAGAGAGAGAGAGAAAGATGGACAGGATGGGAATACGTGCGATGATGGACTTTGTGGTTTTCAATGGAATAAAAGTGGGAGGAGGGAGAATGAGACGCCGAATGCTAATGTGTGTTTTGGAGCGCGAAGAAAGAGATGATAGATTTTCTACTCTTTTTTTACTCTCTCGTTTCGTTAAAGCGTGATTGAGGAAGCTGACGGAGAGAAGCAGAGGTTTTTTCACGCGCGCACCTCACGCGCAAAGGTGTCAGACAGAGGAATCCGTGGAATTTCGAGGTTATGTATGTCGGGGAGAGCTTGGCAGAGAGAGAGAGGGAGAAAGACGCGGATAAATTTCAAGGCTTCGAATCTGATTAAGTACTTGACCTAGCGACTCGTTGTCGTTAACTATGTGTTTTTTTATGAACAGAAAAGGCTTTGATATCGTGCGTTTTATTTTGCATTTTTATTATCAAGTTTATTATTGATGTTTAAGTCTTGAGTTGAATTATAGGTATTTGTTTTGAGAATCATGTTTATGTGCTGCTGGTGTTTTATTTTTTATTAAATGTGTCTGTCTAAACATAAATATTCTTCCGATGCGCCACGTTCGAGAACTAAAGTTATAATTCAATATTATTGTAATTAATATTTGATCGACTTTGCATATCTTGTCACATTAGCAACGTCAATAAACTGTTTGAGTTTCAAAATCATCAATACCTGATTAAAAGTTTGCGTTTTCATTCGATTTTGAGTAATCGTGATATTTATCAGTTTGTGAACGTGAACTCCATTTGTCAAACGTAAGCAGTGATTATCAATGAAAAGTAATAAATTATTCTTGAACTGTTATTTGTGCTCGTTCGTTGCAGCAAAATGAGGCTTTTAACCGAAAAGAATGATTTATGCAGAAACAAGATAATATAAAAAATACAGAAATCTATAATGTAATGTTATAAAGTTTTATTGATGTGGAAACATTAATCAAATAACTGAATTCAAATGCAATCTGTTGTAAAACTTTTCCACATGAACTGTACGATATTAATTTCAATTAAAAATTCAAACTTATTATAAAGTTATTTAAGTTAGCTAAAACTTTAATAAAATTTAAAAAGTACAAAAAATATCTCGAACAATTATAGGTCTTTTTATATCCCAATTCTCAGCCATTCAGTGCGCAAAACGTTTCGGTCGTCAAATTTCCACTATATACTCGAAAAATCTTTCAACAAAGCTCGCACCAACAATACGCTGTAAAAATATAAGAACAGAATTCAGCACTTGGTTGGAATTCGATGAAATATTTCTCCCGGCTAAAAAGAAATCGAGGAGTAAGAGAGAGAGAGTGAGAGGGAGAGAAAGAGCACGAGAGAAAAAAAAAGTTGGACAACCCTTACAATCGTAGAGAAAAGGTCGAAGGAAGAAGAAGAAGAAGAAGCAGAAGAAGCAGAGTGAGCGAAGGCGCGTAAGACGAAGAAACGCTCTCTTCTTTGAGAGACGGAAAAAGGGGAGCAAGAGGGGATTCAATTTGGCGTCTGTTTTTCCAAGGGTCCGACTCCCGCCTTGCGAAAACACTCGAGGACACCTTCATCTTGCTTAAAGTTCCACCACGTCTCAGCGCCCGACAACGTGCGCCACCGCCGAGGGAAAGCTCCTCTTATAGCTCGAGTTGGAGTGGGAGAGGCTTCGGAAATTCCTTGCCATCTCTCTCTCTCTCTCTCTCACACTCTCTCTCTCTCACGCACACACATACAGACGGAGAGTTAGGGATATATACAGGAGCCTTTGTTTGGATAGATCGCCCATCTCGGACAAAGTAATCGTCTAATCATCCTTCTGGCAGCCGCCGCCGCCGCGCGCCTCCTCCGCTCCTCATCTCCGTCGGCCAATCAATTCGATATATTATAGGGCTCATCCGTTCCCAACCGCAGCAAGTCCTGGCTTCCGTTCGTCTTTTGGCTTCGTATAGCCATCGTTTTTCCGTGCACTCTTTATCAATTTAATATAAGTCACGTTGATTTTCTGGTCTACATGATAAACTAATTTTTGACTGTATCACAATAATCATTAGAAACGGAAAAAGTCAACATTTAACAATGCAATTAAAAAAAAAACTCAGCAAAAAGATGAACTTTTTCTCTCAGCTCGCATTTTTCTCGGAATGAAAAAAGAAAGGAAAAAGAGCGCGGACAGGATATAAAAAGCTATATCGCCCGAAGTCCCTCCTCGTGGCGTTAACGAGTTCAAACACTCACCTCCTATCTCTCTCGACATATGAATATTCATAAAGCTCTCCGCGACGCTGAAAGACTGTACGACGACGACGACGAAGACGACGACGCAGCAGCCATGGGTTACACGGCTCCTCTGCGTGTGCCCGGGGAATGCGAAATCGATGGGCGACGCCAGCTCACCCCGTTGCCTATAGGGCACAAGACGCGCCCGCCTAATTTTCATTTAAATGCAACGAGAGGAGAAGCATATAGCTTCCCCGGACGTCGTTACTGGCTGACGCGGCGTCGAGTTTCAATTTGTCGGGCTTTCGCGACACGGCCCGCGGCGACTGCGATGCGCGCGACCAACGCGCTTTCAACCCAGCGTCGGAAAGACATTATATAGGTACACGTTTGAAGTTTTAGCTCAAGTTTAATTGTCTCTCGCGACGAGCTGCGCGTCCTGCGCGCTGTTTCTCGACTTTCCCTGCACACGGTGCAGATGTCGTCGGTTTGTTCGATTCTTACTCCGAGAATTGTCTGTTTTGTAAAACTGTTGGTATTGAGGGGACTTTGTTGGGGATTATTCGAATTAACTGTGGAGATAACATCGGAAATTAATACATTTTTTGCGCTTATCGAATCTATTTGAACTGTTTTGAAAATTAAATCTCGAGCTAATCGCATATTCATGTTTGATGTCTAAATCAGACGTAATTTCATATTCGCAACTTTTGAATAAACGCATTTTTTTCAAGAAAACAATAAAAACAATAAACGTATCACACAAACTTATCGCGAATGAAACCAGCTGATGCGATAAACGAAGATGACGCGGTAAGCGCCAAAGCACTGCACTTTGAGAGAAAAAAAAATGAGTGTTTTGAAAATTTGGCCACCTTAGTAAATAAACTTGACGTGGCTGCAGCCTTGACCTGGCCCACAGAGAAAGCGACCGAATATATAAAACATAGAGGCATGGAGCACGTGTCGGTACTCCTTTTTTTTCCCTCGGCTAACAACAATAAACCGCTACACTCGCGATGTTGAGAAACCTGCGGCCATCCCTGTTTATCTTTTTCATGACGCGTCGTTACGTAGGACTATTTCCTGGCTAGCGAGACGTGCGCGGCGGATAGAGAGGGTGAAGATGAAAAATTAATGTTTCCCACTTTGTCTTTACGGCTCGCATCAACAAAAACATGAAATAAGTCGGTTGTTTTATCCTCGAAACCGCATGAAAACAGTTGCCTATGAAAATAGGAGATAGATTTAAGCATTATAGAAGGATTTGAAAATGATGAACGATCGATTTTTAATATTGCCGTTGATAAATTTAAATATTCCATTGCACTGTATATATTGTCGAAAATTTACGACTGAAAACTTTCTGAACCTATAAAACTCAACTATAAATTCGTATCGATAAAATTTATGCATTAACTCGTACCGTATAATATGTATATCGAGGAATTTTCACCAAAGTGGGAGATGAGTCAGATTTATTCTTAACGCACGGAAGCTCTCGAAACTTTTTCAGCGCCGAGATATCTCGAAGGAAAGACTGCACTTTCCCCGCGCGAGACATCTGACATTCAAGCCGGTGAGAGAGAGAGAGAGAGAGAGAGAGAGAGAGAGAGAGAGAGAGAGAGAGAGAGAGAGAGAGAGAGATGATGATGGGGAAGCAGGAAAAAAGAGGAAATGTGACTTTGACTCGTCTCGCTCGAGAGCCACCCTCCTTTCGTATTTTGTTTCCATGTCTGTTTCTCGCTGATGGCCGTAAAATTCGAAAATAACAGCCATGACAAATTTTGAAAAATTGAGTTAATGACGGTTTGAAAGAAAGATGCATTTTATTAAAAGCTTCAATTTTCATAAAATACGATTATGATTATATGGAAGTATAATCAATATTGTTACAGTTAACATCATATAATTGATTGATGTGAATATATATGTTTATCCTAAAGAAAGGTCGAAGTTCTTAATTAACCTCTAAGTAATTTTTCGCAATTTCACGTGGCAGAAATTAAAACAAAAAACATGCAATGATATTTGCATTGAAGTATAAGCAATATTATTAAAGTAATCTCATAGTTTATATAGAATTCTAATTGTTTTGCTGTAATTTCTACTATATGTCTATCTAATTATATAACTATTCTCCAATTAAATGAATTCAGTATTTTATCTATTCCTGAATTTATCAGTTTCAAATCTATCATATTTATAGTCGTACTCTCGTAATCGCACGTTTCCTTAAAAATCCACGATTCACGTGATAAAATGAAGTTTATGAACTTTAAAAGGAAACTAGGCCTTTAAAAAAAGCGAATACACCCAATTTTATTCTCAATTGTCAAACACAATGTTTATCCAATAGCGGTCTGAGTCACGTCGCATTTAGATGCGCAAATCGACAGTGTATATACGCTTGGATTTTCTCCATCCCATTCGCTTACTCTCGGCTCGGCTCTTTCGCTGAGCACTGCAGGCTTTAAATTCTCGCGCGATCCTCGAGAGAGAAGTTCTTTTTCCGCAGTTCGCCAGCTTCTATGCGCAACATAACGATAACAAACAGACCATCGTGGCTTCTGCGGCTCGCATTTTCCCTGGCCGCCCACTTGACTGCGAATTTCTGCCGTTGCACAATAACCCAGTTTGTCTTATACGTAAAATAAAAGTCTTTTGGAAATTGTGCACGAAATTCTGCATTGAATATTATTATCTTATTAATAACCGCTAAAAATGCATTCATATATATTTTTTTTTGTAAAAAGGAGGCATGATTTATTTTCAATATTTTTTAGTTGTTAAGGTAGCTCTAGAGTTAATCCGACTTTCTAAGACATGAAAAATAATTACGTAGAAATATTCATGAGGATTTACTGAATATATTTTATAAATTTTGAGGCGAGTTATCGTGTAAAAATTAAAAATATTGTAAATTAAAGTTGCGGTATTTAACAT
>UELV01170081.1:0-10089 GCA_900490015.1 Megastigmus stigmatizans | reverse complement strand
GCTTTACATAGGTCGTTCGATGACAAACGTGTACGCAAGCGTAAACCAATTTAGTTCTCGTGCATGAGATTTTTCAGAAGTTTTTTGAGGTTATCTCTGAATCCATTGGTCAAACCTCTTTTTACATAGCAAATTCGGATTAAGCAGGCCAAAATACATAGGAAAAAAGTATTTTTGATGTGAAGCAAATAATTTTTTTATTCTGCTCAAGCTCTTACTACCGACACGACGTTTTCGACAGTTTTTTGAGGTTATCTTAAAAATTTGCCCCGGAATCCCTATTTTTTTTGACGAATTCTGATTCAGAGGGAAAAAATACGAAAGAAAAAGTTAGTCTCCATCCCAGAACCACATAATTTTTTTTTTGTGGGCCTGTGTAGTCAGTGGCCCAAAATGCCTATTCTCGTTGTTCGTCCGCACTATTTTGGTATCTTCATCCGCTGATCGGGTTTCGGAGGTAATTTCCCTCTCAGTTTTCACTACTGGTTTTATTCTCTCATTAGTACTCGTTTCATTCGCTGTTGCTCTCTTCTCTCATCCTGATCCTCTTCTTGACTCATTCCTCTTCTCCGTTCTTCTCTCTTCGGCACCCTCTAGCTTTATTACCCACTGTTGCAAATGCTCATTTGATTCAAAGTATTGTAACTCTCTCTACGGGATCAGTGTATATTTCACTTCCTGGCCCATCCTTCAGCTTTCCCGTAATTTCATAGTCCGGTACTTTATTCATACTCTCTCTTTCTCTCTCTCTCTCTCTCTCTCTCTCTCTCTCTCTCTCTTTTCTTCCAATTGTCTCTTAATTTTCATCCTATCATGCTATTATCTCATAATATTCTTTTTAGCTATTGCACTCTCGATTAAGGAATTTTGTCTTTCTGGCGTGATAGTTTTCTCTATTCAGGGCGTAAAGCGTTTTCCGATCTGACAAGTAGTTTCCGAGCTATTAATTGTTGAAAATTGGTAAGATGAGCGAATTAACGGGCAGCTACTGCAGGCGGCAGAAGTGGCGGCGAAAGGTGGAAAGAAGAGCGAAGAGATGGGGAGAGGCGCTCGCCCGGCTCGTCGCTCGCGGTCCCGCGTATGCTTGCACCGAGCGCAAAGGGGCAGGGACAATTGAAGCGCTAACTAACACCGCGACGAGTTTACTTATTTTAATATTCATTTAATAACAACTTTATCAAATTAAAAAATGAATACTATTAAAGATCTAGCATTAAAACGTAACCATAAATTTTCATAATTATAAATGTGATTTTGCTAACGTCTAAGGAACCAGAAAATTTAGATAATCTACTAAAAGTGTAGAAATACACCTTTAATATTAAAACTAATATACTAATCAAGAAAGTAAATAATACTTACGAAAAACAGTACACAAATACTGATAAATAAACGATGCATAATAACCGAAATGCTGAAGCTTGTTTGAAACTTAAAGGAGTTTAGAAAAAAGGGATTCTAATCTACCTAAAATACTATAATAAAAAGCAATTTTTTTTTATTGCTCAAATCACTCGAACTTAAATATCGAACATAATTCAAGATACAAAATTACGCTCGGCGTTTCAAAAACATTGGTTATATTAAATACGATACTATTTATGTAAGCTATAAAGCTTCGTTAATCTTTGACGATAAAAGAATCAACGAAAATGATCAATAAAAATTTTGGGTGCAAAGTTACCTGCACTTGCAATGCAATTCGATTGACGGAAATTTCTGACTTCATCAAAAGTTATTGTCTGAACTATAAATCATACAAGATCGTATATGTACAATAAAGGTTAATTAACAGCTGCTCGGATACTGTAATGTTGAGATTTTTTATACACTGAAAGAAATGTTTTAACCTGTGGAACAGAATAATTAATTAGGATTATTTAAAACATTTTATTTCACACAATTATCTACGATTCGTCTGTACGACCTAATTTGTAATAGTGTCTATAATTTAGATCAAATATTAGCTGTCTCTCACCTGTAAGATTAAGGAATTTTATATCCTTTTCGAATGAATTTTAGTGACTTATTACAAAGAATGGGCCCAACATGAAAAATGATGAAATATTGAAAATTGAACGCAAAAAGTATGAAACAATAAACGCCGTTAACTGTGCTCCACCGGCTTCTCCTTGACAATGAGAATTTTCGAACCTTATCTAATGATTTCGAAAATACTCCTTTTCAAGAAAGATATGCGGTTCACATAGAATCTAGAGAGTCGCACCAGTTGAATAGATTATTTAAAACGATTTAACTAAGAAAATGTGATACGCAATATTTACTGGCATTACAGTATTTTGATACCAGTAAAAATAATACTTGTATTAATGACCGATACGACTTCACGCTGCATCGTCATGCCCACTACTATGAATCTTGTTTTCACTTCAGAATAAAAATTGCTTTAATATTTCTGTTATATTTCTGTGATGCTAAAGATTTTTTTAATGAATATTAGACGTAATAAATCACAAATTTAGTCAATAACTTTGAAAATCTGATATAACTCTGTCAACATGAGGTTTTTCATAGTTTTTTAAGTTAGGGATTGACCACGGCCTTATATTAATTTAAAACCATTCTTTAGCATCATTGTAAGTATGCTCAAATCCGCTTTGTATCGAGAATTGAAGCAATATTTATTCTGTAGTGCAAAAACAGATACACAGCAGTGCTCGCTACTCCTCGGCGTAAAGATATATCGGTCGGTAAAACGCGTAATTTCTTTGAAGGACATACAATTAAAAATAATATCGAAACGGTATGGAGAATCAAATAGAGTGATTCATAAAAAATACTGGATAATAAATTAGCTGTCGCTTACTTGCAAAACTGTAAGCCAAGTACTTTATTTTAGAAAGCGCACTCACTGAACTTATAATTGTTATCAAAAAGTCAGTCAATTGAACAATTTATTTAACAGTTTGAATTAAAAAAATTAGTTGCTTTGTCTACATAAAATTGAATATTACCATATCCTTTCGAAGTTTTTTGAGAGAACATCTTAAAATTTAATTGCGATCTATTTCTAAATATGAGCATTAAACCGTGTAAATGAATTATTCCAATAATTTAATTTAAAAATAAATTGCTACTTGCCCTCAACTATGAGAATCATCATACCTTTTCGAATGAGTTCAAAAATACTCTCTTTCAAGCAAGACGACAGTCAAATCGTAAAAAAAGTCTTAACGAAGAACTAGCTTATTGATGTCTGTAAAACTGAAAATTTCCATACTTTTTCGAATATTTTTCAAAATACTATAACGGGCAGCGGGTTTGCACCGAGCTAGTCGTTGGAGAATGTTAGATCCCTGTAATACCGGCATGGAGTTTTCGGTAAGATCTGATGCCGAGTCGATGCCAGTGCGGTAATGGCCCAGTAGTTAGGGCGCCCGCCTCGTACTTCCGGCGTCGGGGGTTCGACTCTCGAGCACCGCGTATTATTATTCTCAAAATCCTAAATCCTATCCCGTTACAATACTTAAATTTCAAAAAGCTATTAATTGAACTTCGTAACACGAGCAAAAGCATAGTTAAATAAAATTATTCAGAGCAATTTAATTTTTAATATTTAGCTGTCGTATAGAAGTCTCTGAATTTTTATATCTCTTTGAATGATTTTTAAAATTTCTAATTGCATAAAATACATGCGATTAATATTTTAATCTGATTATTTATTCGCTACACTTTCATAAATTCATTCTTATTATTTAAATAAAATTCAAGTAAAACTTGTGCTTCAAACTGTATACTCAGTCTGAAACTCACGAGTTAAGTATTTTAATTAGCGTACGAATTATTACTTGATGCTTAATTTTATACTTATGAAAAATTGTGCACTTACTATAATAATTAAGCCAGCCATGAGCTATGGTCCCTGGGCCCGCAGCTCTCTCAGAGTAAGGGACAGAATAGTCAAATAATGATATTTACAATTTCATTTAAAAAATTAGTTTTTTGTAGCTTGCTTTTTAATATCTGTATTTTCGAAAATAGTTCATTTTCAAAATGACACTGATTGAACTTCGAAATGTTAACTAAGTGTATCTACAGGTGCCATTATCAAATGTTTTAGATTATATTCTATTTTACGAATATGCAATCTACGTTGTATCATGAGTAATAGAAGCATAGAGCATTATTATTTACAACAGTTTACATTATTAGATTGCGACAAGCGCTCCTCAACTACCGCAACCCGGCAAGCCTCGGTGCTTTCGCACAGAGGGTTACAGGCGTGTACCCCCCACCCGCGAGCGAGCTGCGCACGCAGCTCACACCGCCGAACGCTCTCGCCGAACGCTCTCGCCGCCGCTATCGCGGCTATAAAAGGCGACACACGCGGTCGAAGAGCAGAGTCAGTCCGGTGCTCCAACTCAGACGACTTCTCTCTATCCTGGTGCTCCAGGTAGCGAGTGGCCTCCTGACCGGTGCCCCGGGTTGTCCCCGCTGTAGGTTCGGTGCTCCGTGCTACAGCGCAACCAGTCCTCGCGGCTTGACTATCGGCGCCCCGGTGTCAAGTCTCCAGGGTTTCCCCCTTTCCCCACCGCGACGCGTCCGCCCCACCGCGACACCGCCGTCCAGCAGTAGCTAACGAATACCTGGTGCCCCAGGATTCTCTAGCTTCGCCATCCTGTACCCCTCCACAACGGCGCTCCGTTATGGAAGGCAAAGCCGACCCCAATCACACACCTACCCAATCCGCGTTTCGTGCCGTCTAGTCGCGCCATCTAACGGTGCCCCGTTGATTGCGCGACTCAGCGGCTACTGCCTCGTTTGCCGACAGCGCTCCGTCGTAAACGAGACGGTCGTTTAGCTTCACCGTAGTTTTGTAATCTTGTTTATCCGTAGACACATTGGGTAGATTTAAATGTAACCCCGTACATACACACACACGTTCACACACTGACACTAGATGTATAGGCGTAATTGTATCTCAGTAGAGCGCTCTTGTTTGTTTCAGGTCACGAACCCCACCGGAGCCGATTCTTAGCTCCGCTATCTTTTTGTATTTAGTTTGTATTTAATAATAAATATAGTTATTAAAGAAACGCCTGTGTTCGCCCTGACTCATTCACCCAGATTCACGAACCCTGTTTCCTTGCTCCTACGACAGACCACGGAAAATCCCTCGGTTACAAGATGAGCTGCTCTTATTCGCCTGCAACCCTTGAAAATATACACCTCTGCTAATATTTACCAAAGATTAGATTATTTAAGTGTGATCCGAAATTACATTCATACATAATTGTATAAACACACAGTGTTAATATTTTAACATGGGGCAGGATAATCAACAAATATTATTTATTAATAATTGCGAAGTACTTTATTTAAAAAATCACAATGCCTACCTTGTAATCGTGGTAAAAATATCGATCAAATAAGTTTATTTATAAAAAAGTGATTGCAATATTAACTGACATTATCTGTAAGACTAAGGATATTCGTATCCTTGGAAATGTACAGCTATAAATTTTCGCACATATGGTAACGAAAATATTTAATTTTAGATAGTATACTTACTGAATTTGAAATTCTCAAGAAAAAGCAAATAAGACAATTTTTTGTGATATAATTTTATAATGTGGCGACATTCGTCTATAATAGCTTAACGTTACCATATCGAAGGTTTTATAAAATAATTTATTTAAAGAAGCACATGTATTACACTTTGAAGAGATCATGAAATGCACTAAATCAGAATATTAACGATTGAATTAATAATTAATTTACTGCATGTCTGTAAAACTAAGGATCATTCTTTTCCGATTACTTTCGTAAACCCAACTTTCAGTTGTCAGCAAAGTACTGTTAAATGAGTGTCTCAACAATAATTTATTTTACATATTAGATTAATTTTTAGATTAACTGGTGATCCATAGAAGTGCGCTAGTGAAATTATTTACAACAATTTCATTTAAAACATTAGCAGCTACAGGGCTATCATCTGACAAAATTTCAAAATATTTCAATGACAAAATATTTCAAGCGAATTTTTACGGAGCAGAAATTTTTTGAGAGAACATTTTCTTAATTTTGATCAAGATCTGATTGAAATCTTGACTTGGAAATTCGCCAGATGATAGATAATTTATAGACAAAGTGCAACTACATTTGGAATTTGTCTAATTTCAAGTATCTATTTAGTTATACCAATTTATTAGTGTTAATAGTAGAACTTTGAAATCCCTTTAAAATATTTAAAATAATAACACACTTTCTTCTTTTTTAAATAAAAATATTTAATAAAACTAAATGTGAGGAAAATGAATATATAAAATAATAAATTATAAAAATAAAATAGTAGAAAAATAATGATTTTATGGGACGTGCTGAAAATGGCCGCCAATGAACTCGACGCACTTCTCAGCTCTCCGTCGAACACCTTGCATGGCAGTTCGCACATGCTCTCACTTCACGTCACAAAAACCAACGTGGATGGCCTTTTCTAGCTCATCCCGATCGTCAATTCTATTAAAATAGATTTTTTCTTTTGTGGCGCTCCAAAAAAAGAGTCGCAAGGATCTAGGTCTGGTGGTCTAGCACTCCATGCCCACACTGGCGCTCCGCGTAACATCCAACCGTTCCCATAAATTAGATTAAGATAATCGTGTACTGGTCCTACAAATTCATTGGTGTTTGTCTTACAAATAATATTTATTTGTTTTGTTAGACTCTATCAAAAAACATTTATTTTTGTTTTGTTGCCCTGATAGAAATCAATCTAACTATAAATATGTGCAAATAACCAAAAAATAGATAAAATTGGCAAGATTACATTATACAGGTGACAAATGTTCGTAATATCGTTTCATTTCGGCGAAATCTTGGCGAAAAATGATCAAAGTCTACTAGGTCTACTATGTTTTTTTGTAAATTCATATCTCGAAGGCTAACTGACATTAAGGTACGAACTTTGATCGACAATATTCATAAAAAGTTAAGATTTATCAGAAATGTTATAACTTGTCTTATAAATGAGTGATTGCAAAGATATTGGAAGCGGAAGTAAACGCATTGCCTGGAGAGATGCCAGCGCGCTAGTGCAATGGTTTATAAATTCTTGAGTTCAAATCGACGAGGCTCTCTGTATCATTTGAACTACTGGACCATGTTGAACGTTTTTTTTTAAATTTGGGTCACCTTGTCAAGTACTAAACGATTATTAGATTGTAACGTTCACGTTGTTACTCTGTTTGTTTCAGTGAGCGATGCCTCACTCAATCACTCGCGTGCTGGACTCAATTCAGCGCTCAAAATACGGTCCATTTGGTATTCGTCCCTCCTAAATGGCGTCAGTGGTCAGGAGAAGTCAAGAGCGCAGTGGACCCTTTGCTTCGCCTCAATGACGCTTATTTTTTTTTTTGGCGTTCCTATTTACCGCGCAATGGGGAAATAGTAGACCGGAAAATCAGAGGAATTTTCTCACTCAGATAGTGGTGAAGCGCGGATTGGCTTCATCACTGCTGAGAGAGTACTTGTCTTACTTGATTTCATACGCTACCGCGCAATGGATAGTGTGAAAATCTCTAGCTTCTCACTCTTCCAGGTTCGGTGGATGACTTAATGTCAATCCACCCAGATGGAGAGTACGCTCTTCGCGTAGCAGGTTCACTGAAAAAGCGCGACGCTCTTTTTGCTTTCTGCGAGATACTCAAGTTATAACTTACGATTATTGCTTATATTCAATTAAGATGTCCCATTTATTATCACTTAATGGACAGTAAGCGGTATCCTTGCTCTCTTTTTATTGGGTTCGGTGAAAAAGTGCAATACTTTTCTATCTTATCAATAGGAAGTGTTCTATGAACACAGCCGGTTCACTGAGAAATCTCAATGATTTCTCAGTTAGCGACGAGAGACTTACTTATATTGAATTATAATTAATAAGTCTCTTTGCGACCTCGCAATGGATCGTAAAGGGGTTATGTATCTTCACTACACGCAAGGTTTTGCTAAAAAAGCGCAATGCTTTCTTAGCTAGCTTACGTGTAGCGCTCTTCAAGCTTGCCGCGAGAAATATCGCTACTCTTATGCTTACTTGCCCTTACTGGTTCGATATGATTTTCAATAAATCAATACTTTGCAGTAAGGGCCTTAGTGGGAAAAAGTGACGATTAAAGAGAAAAGAATTTGCAAGAAATGATAGGTTTATTCGTGGAATCTAACTGATACAAGAGGGCGTGTTTCGATCAGATTCGGCCGTGTTTATATACTCTTCTGATCTAGACATCTGGGAACTTCCCTCTCTCCTTGGCGGCTTCTCGATGTGACTCGCGTACGCAGTTGTGAGTTTTATTCGTGCGAATCTCTCTTGCGGTTTAATTGTATGTAAGCATGCGTGTACTCGATTCGCACGTCTGGTACTCGAATTCCTTCTCTCTCGCTCGCATTGTATTCGTTGTATATTATAGTATTTTCGTTTCACACGCCGCACCTTCTAGCGCGGAGCAAATCCTCCTGCCTTGACTTGCTCGGGCATGAATATTTAGAGTCAGTGCGGGCAAATTGTAATAGAATTACAACACAAAACCCTAAATACACGGAAATTTAGCCATTATCAAAATAAAAGATAGATTCCTTTATTTAAACAACAACAAAGAAAAAGAACCCATAACAATAATATAATTATATATATATTATGATTATTGTTGTCAATAATATTATTTAGTTAGGTTAATATTAGCTTAAGGGTTTTCCTTAACATTATTATTATTTATATTATTATTATTATTATTAGTATTATCATTTCGTTATCTATAATATTTAGATAATTTAATTTACCAAGGAGAAGAAGGTAAATTAAATTACAATGGCGATCTTGCCAGGATTCCGCGTGTAAGTGTAGACGAAGGAGTGTACTTCGGGGCGTATTGACTTTCTTGGTTACGTCGCATCTTATTGCACGGACCAAGAAAACTTAGTACGATCCGATACGTTCGTCGTCTCCTTGCACCTGGAATTCAGGCCAAAGTTTGTATTTTTTATATATTTTTTTTGTCTTTCGGATCCGCATTGATAAAGGGATTTTTTTTTATTTATTTTTATTTCTTTCGTTGTTTCATCAGTGGGTCCACCTGATTAGGTGTCTTGGTATGCCACGTCCTACTACAGCAGAGAGACTCATTGTCTCGCTGAACCGCCAGCGGGGGCAGTACGACGAGGCATACGAGGCGGTGCTAGCCACGAATGCGAGCCTCGTTAGTCGGCTGGACCGCCTCCAGGAAAGGAACGATTATTTAGGTGGAGTGGTCGTGGAGCTGGTACGGAACATAAATCAGCTCGGGTTAAGGAACGAAAAGCTGGAGCGCATCCTCAAGGTGCACTGGCGCGAGTTCGCAAGAAACCGCGCGCAGTCCGACTTAGTGCGTGAGGATGCGCGCTGGCTGGCGTGTGGCCTCGAGCAGCTCCACGCGGACCTACAATTACCGGCCGATAACGCTGCAGTGTTAGAGCGGTACCACCGGCAATTTGACGGCGCGCAGCCGGCAGGCCGGTACGCGATGATGAGGCCGATGCATCAGCTGAGCCATCGTTCCACTACATGATAGGGAAGAGATCCATTGATATTCAACTCTATTCAATTCATTTCACTTCCTTTCGTTCCTTTTTGTAATTTATTAAATTTAACGTTAATCAACTGTCAAAAATTTTTTTTTATTATTATTTTTATCATTATAATTTTCAAAATTTTCGTTTAGTTTAATTTAAATTATTTTTTTTTCTTTATTATTTTATTTTAGTTTCATTTGATAAATTTAAATCATTCGATCTTCCCTCATCAAAATGGTGAAGACGAGAGGTTCGTTTGCTGAAAAGCTGCGACTGAGCGTATCCGGTCTAATCCAAGAGGTCGATGGAAATCAGACACTCTCTGAGGATCCGGAAAAGGCTACGCAATGGACCCAAGATGTACATGGGACATTGCAGTTCTTATTGGAGCGAGAGGATGAGACCGATGAGCGTCTCAACTTGATTGACTCAACTCTTGAATCAATCACCACGCTCCAAGAACAATGCACAGCTCAGTTAACGGTCTTGGGAGACAACCAGGATTCATTAAAAGCCCTGTTAACTGAG
>UELV01169953.1:0-44463 GCA_900490015.1 Megastigmus stigmatizans | reverse complement strand
GATTAAGACATAGCAATGTGGCATTGTCTCGCAGATATTGGATATCATTTTTTCCTGAAAGTGCACATAATTCCCTACAAAAATAAAAAAAAATTATCTCAATACGATGAAAATTGACTGAGTTACAAGCATTTGAAAAATGTCAATTTTTCGATGAAAAATTTTGTTGCGCAGTATATATATATTAAAAATTTTTTTATAAATGCGCATCGATTCATTCATAAAATTATTTCTGTTCATACACATATATATATATATGTGAACAGAAATAATTTTTAACACAAATAATACAGTAAAAATTTTTTTATAAATGCGCATCGATTCATTCATAAAATTATTTCTGTTCACACATATATATATATGTGAACAAAAATAATTTTACGAATGAATCGATGCGCATTTATAAAAAAATTTTTAATGTATTATTTGCTACAAATACTGTAAAGTAAGAGAAAAAAAGCAAAGATAATGAGTATATGTAAACTATCAATAGTTATTTACTTTAATAAAATCCTTTCACAAATTATTATACATTATTCGACTTCGTTATTTACCTTTAAGGGGGTGTGTGTCTATAGCTGCTTAAGATTGAAATACAATATTTCAATCTTAAGCTTCCAGAACTCTGATAAATTGACATCCTAATCGAAATCGAGGGTTGCAAACACGAGATCTGGGCTGGCCGATTTTGCTCCCAAGCTGCGTATACTATCTTCTGAAATACTATACGGCAAAATTATTTTTTATTTAAGTATTTTCCGCATAGTAGAATTGAAAAAAACAGCGTCAGACGAAAGAATACATAGGAAAAAAGGAAGTATGTGCACCAAATATAAATTGACGCCGAAGCTGGAAGATCAGCAAACGCTACAATGTTATAATACCAGTTTTGAATGTATATAAGCAAAATTTACTTAAATACGTCAGCTAGATATATTGAGCAGCGTATACTTAACTAGATTTGCAATATCTGTACCGATTTGAGTAGATTTTACCGAATTACTTAAGTAAATGTAGCTCCATTTAAATGACAGCAAATTTCGCTTAGGGATTTTTCCGTATATTAAAAAAAATATAACAACTATTAATTTTTTTATTATTTTAGTATTTTCATTATTTATAACTACGATTGTTCTATTAGATAAAAATCCCTAAGCGAAATTTGTTTAAGTCAGTTAAATAGATTTTACTGAAAACGTAATTGAGCTATATTTACTTAAATAATTCAGTAAAATCTACTCAATCCGGTGCAGATATTGCTAATCTACTTAAGTATACGCTGCTCAACATATCTATAGCTGAAGTATTTAAGTAAATTTTGCTTAATCTTTGACGATATTTTGCTTAACTATTCAGTAAGTTTAGTTTGGAAGTTTGCTCCATGAAACATATATAATCCAAATCCACTCCATCGCACCTAATTCACCTGATGGATTCGAAAACCCCTCAGTAAAAAGGAATCGATAACGACACCCGATTACCTCGCGATTCCTAAAAATCCCCTGCCAGCACTTTTCGCGGGATCGTGACGACCTCTACTATGATAACTGCACCGGTCCTCCAGCCACACTTACCCAGGCGCCACTAGAAGCTGCAGAGGTAGAAAAGAGTGAAAGAAAGAGCCTCACCCCCACAGCTCAACTCCAATGTAATTCGCATACCGATGCGATTTTAATTTTTCCCCTGCACTAAGAGCCTCGCGCCTCCTTTCTCAAGCGTCGACACTCCCTTACCTTCCGTCACTCTTCTTCCTGCAGCCTCTCTATCTATCTCGTTTTTCCTCTTCTCTTCTCTGCTTTTTTTTTTCTCTTCCCCCCGCCAAGCCCAACCGTGTACCTACATAACGAAGCGGTGGTGTGCGTTCACGGTAAGATTTCGCGCGCGCGATAAATTCGCACAGAGCGGGGCCCGCGTTCGCGCGCTCCCGCGCGGTAGATTTAACGATTCTGTCTCGGTAGCGACGTGTTCAGCATCCCAAGGTTAATTTTCCAGAGGGGAGAGCGAGTCAGAGAGAGAGAGAGAGAGAGAGAGAGAGAGAGAGAGAGAGAGAGAGTAGAGAGAAAGGGAGGAGACCCCCATCGGTAAATCTCGGCAATCTGGACGCTCCCAGCGTCGTGCGTCACTAGCTATATACAGGAAGGGAGTGCGCGCGCGCGTCGCGACGGCTGAATCGTATTAGCTCGCCGAACGCCGGAAACCGAGTCGCTGAGTATCCACTACGATCTCTCTGTCTCTCTCTCTCTCTCTCTCTCTCTCTCTCTCTCTCTCTCTCTCTCTCTCTCTCTCTCCCTTTACAGGTCACGCCTTTGCTTTTGAAGTGCCATCCTTTTTGTTGCTCAACTCTCCTTTTTTTATGGATTTATCGGAATTTCTTTTACGTCTCTCTCTTTCATTGTGGAGGAATTTTTGGATTTGTTGATTAAATCGGTACTCGTGTATTGAGAGCGTATATAAATATAAGCTGTAAAATTGAATATGAGATTTTTTTCGTGATAGCATCAAAGTAATGTGTGCCGCTCTCGCCTTCCTTCTCCCGCAAGTAAACAATTTCGTCGAGACTCTGCTGAAAAGCCCTTTTTCGATTTGTTAAAAGAAAGCTGAATTTATATAGCAGCGAAATGAAATTTTTCGTTATTATAGTTTTTATCGAAAAAAATACGCGTCTAGAGGAAATAAAAAGCCCGATTTGTCCAAGTTGATGTTTTTAGGGGTAACATTCAAATACTCCTCGAAATGACTGGCTATTGCCTGCTAACCTTTTTTTGCCTCACTTAAGCTCCCACACGTTAAAACATTTATCCCTGTATTTTTATGAGGGTTCGCAGTGATAAAGACTATGTAAATAATGCTTTCAATTCGGTTTAACATCTTCTCAAAGCAAAAATTATCGAGTGATAAATAGTTGCCTTACTTTCTTATCGCAGCCAATTATGCGCGACAAACACGGCTAAATCGTTTTAGATATCCAAGCTGTATTCAGTTATACCTTTCTTGCAAATAAGATATGCTTAAAAAAAATAAAAAGTATCAAAGATTTTCACACACATATCCTTTGTACTTTGTAGAGCGATGAAAATTTATCTTGTATAAATGTTTCGCGATAAAAAAAAGTTTCTTCCGAGTCGGATTAAAATTGACGGCGCGAAGTTATTGTAGCATTTCCTCGACACATCATTAAAGCCGTCATAGAGTTTTTATTTCCTTTCCTCGAGCCAGACAAACACTAAACGCACGAACCTATCTAAAAGTATCAGTCAATGACTATCGCGAAACTGGGGTGGGCGTATAAAATTTTTTTACGTCTCCCAAATTGCACACGAAGTCCATATACCACATTGAAGAGATTACGCCGAGCAACGCGAATCTTCCTTCCTCGATCTTCCTTTCATCCTCTTTCTCCTTCCCCTCGCCCCTCTTCTCTCTCTCTCTCTCTCTCTCTCTCTCTCTCTCTCTGGCTCGCTCGCTCGCTGTCTTCCATCGTTGCGGTTCTCTGCCCGAGGTATCTCCGTCAAGGTCTTATCAGGCAGCAGAGGTAGCGCTCGCTCGCGCGCGCGGATAATCCGAAGCCGTAACGCGATCCGTCGATATCTTGGCACTGGCGAACAATATACCCTTCTCTTCTTCTCCTCGTCTCCTCATCCTCCTCCTCTTCCTCCTCTTACTACGTCTCTTTTCTCTTTTCAACCTCGGGACCTATTATACCCGGGGATGCTCTTTCACTTTGTCTAACTCGAATCTGGTCAACGGCAGATAGAACGAACGAGACGGTAAATGAGAGAGAGAGAGAGAGAGAGAGAGAGAGAGAGAGAGAGAGAGAGAGAGAGAGAAAGAAAGAGAGAGGGAGAATGAGAGTGCGAGAGGGGAAGAGACAAATGGGAAGGATTGAGCGAGTTAAGAGACATATAAGCTGCGGGAGGCAAGTGGGGAAGATATGGAAAGATAAAAATAATAAGAATGGAAGGTAAGTAGAGTGTGGGATGGATTAAATCGGACGCGATGTGAATGACAACGATGACAATTGTGTATTAAAGCTCTATACCGCTTGTACAAATAGAATATAATTCAGTTGTCTCTCACAGATCGTGATAGTCGCATATAAGCAAAGATTGTGGCAAATGGAGAACAGGTAGATTTTATAAAGCGACTCGCTTTTAATAATCCAATTGTAAATCCAAGCTTGACCCCCGTTGGTCGTGCTCGCTAGAACTGGTGCAACCCGTTGAAATGTTCATCAACCCGAGATACTATTTTGTCATCCCACCTCCGCAGAGAAAATAGTCGGGGGGAATAACTTTGAGGGCGCCGCCGTAGAAGGGGTTAAAGTTCAATCCAATTATTCCAAATAACATCCTGTACAGCATCGCGTCAGGAAACTCCGACTTCACCGCACACCCACACACATCCACACGTACGGAGAGCAAGTACCTAAGGCCGAGTGAGAGAGGAAACGCGAAGCAGCAGCAGCAGCAGCAGCAGCAGCAGCAGAGAAAGCAGCAGCAGCAGCAGCAGCAGCAGCAGCAGCAGCAGCAGCAGCAGCAGCAGAGAAAGCAGCCAAGTGATTGCCGAGCTGCACGAGTGTAACTGTATAAGCGGATACATACGTATACACGAGCGCAAATCCCCCAACCTCTCGCCCCTCCCCCCCTCCCCAGTTGGTCGTGTGTATCTCTATCTAACCTTAGTCACTCCCTCGCTCTCTCTCTCTCTCTCTCTCTCTCTCTCTCTCTCTCTCTCTCTCCATATAAGTCCGCAACCCTGCACTCGAGGGGGTGGAACAAACACAGCGTATAAGCGCGCTGCTACTGCTACTACAGCTGCTGGCCAGTTCCACTTGGTGAGATTTTGCGGTTGCTCGGCTTTTCGTTTCGTTTCCACACCGGACCGGCAGCTTGGTTCGTATAGTCTCTGTTGCTTCTGTTTGTGTGTACACATCCAACATAGAGAGATAGAGAGAGAGAGAGAGAGAGAGAGAGGGGGGGGTCATCGTCGTGGTTGTGCGCGCCTTGAGTAACGGGCCGCTGAACGTAACGCGATATTTTATGATGATAAGGCCTCTCGTCTCTTTCTTCGTCCATGGTCGTGTGTGTGTGTGTGTGTGTGTGTGGGTGGGAGCTCGAGGGGTTGCGAGCGAGCGTTTGTCACTGATTGCAAAACATCGGATATCGCTGTATGGGACCCTGGCTTATGTGCTTCTTTTTCTGTTTTCGCCTCGCCTCCTTGTTCTGCGCGCTACCAGGCCTGATATCCTTGTACCCTCTGTTTCTGCTCTTTTTCCTTTATCGCGACTGGGGTCATTAGGCCGAGGGTTAATTAATTTTTGGAGAGGCTTAATTAATTGTACATATACGGAACTTTGGAAGTGAGATTCTATTTCTTTTTTTTCCCCTTGTCTCATTGCGTCATTTTTACAATTATGTAACGGAAAGTACACGAAGTTGTTCGCTGATTTTGTTTTTAATCAGCGGTGCACAGGCGGAGCTCTAGTTTTTAATTAATTTCCAGAAGGAGTAGGATTCGCTAACTTGTGGCTTATTGTGCGCGCGCTAACTCTTCGATCCCCAGGTGATTTCGAAAGAACACCGGAGGCTGAGCGGGCATTTTCTTTTGAATTATATATTTACAGGGCTACACTTTATAAAAGTAAATAATGAGAAGATGCGCTCGAGCAAGCACTAGCGAAGATTCCCTCTCATTCAAATCGCGATTGCGCCTTAATTACTTTCCACGCGCCTTTTCCAATTATATTTCCATATAAAAATATAACCTCGCAGCGTTTACAAGACTTTCCGACTTTTTTTCGAAATTATATGCGCGCGCGGGTTTGAAAGGTATAAAGAGTGTGTAGAATCTTGTTAATTTCCATCTTCTATACTACTTTGATATCCTTAAAAATATAACGTCGCTTTCCTGCCTGCGAGGTGTGTCCATCGGTCTTATAAATCGCTCTCTCAATTACATCCAAGTCGCCTTTACCCCGCGCACGAAAGTCATTTCTAACACTCGCCGCATCATTAAGAAGTTCGATGACTCTTTCCATAGTAGCACGCACATAACCAATTACAAAATAAACGCGCAGCTGAGATTTACGAGCTCGCATCGCTCGGTCCATGTGTGTGTGCGCGCGCGTGCGTGTGTGTGTTCTTTATGCCAGAGCAGTTATAGAACTACATCACTTAACGTCTCTCCATCTCTCTCTCTCTCTCTCTCCTTCTCCCTCTCTTCTCCGATGTTCATTATGCTCATTACAGAACTTCGAATTCGTCCTTTTATCGCGGCGCAATCGCCGAAATGGCCGTATTACGGCACCTCGCTTTAATCGCTATCTTATCACGCTCTCTCCCTACCTCTATATATCACCCTTTTCCTCTCTATCTATTTATCTGCATCTCCGTCTCTCTCGCTCTTTTACTCGTCGAGCTCAAACACTCACACGCGCACACACACACACATACACAGAGCGTTTCGTCGAAGTTGGAGACCGATCCCCAACCTGATCCAAGTATTTGAATTATTTCAAATTATGTACGCAGCTCTCGCTGCTCTCGGAATGTCGAAAATCCAATGTAGCCTAAGCTCAGACGGAGGCTATAGTGCACGTGCATGTATCACTACCGGAGGCTATCGCGGAAGACACACGCGAGTGCTGCGCGTTTTTGTATATAATGCGAGGAAGTGCGAAAACATTGTTGCGTGGTATCGAGCAATGTGTGTATGTACAACTGCGTTACCAAGGGTTACTTGTATATGTATGTATGTGTGTGTGTGTGCTTGGGGATATAAGGTGAAAGACTCTTGGATGTGCTTGAAAATTGTGTGTAATTTCATTAGTGGTATTGTGTGCTGATCTCGAGTGCTGGAGTGTGCGAAAAAAATGTATGCCATTAGGTGATTGAAAGGGAGAAAAAACGGTGTTGGGAAAATAGTCCAGCGCAGTGCGCTCGAAAGGAATGTTTCAGATATATATATAAGTAGTAACAGATCGATCCGTGAGACATCTTTATAATTAATGTTGCAAATATCTGTTTATATACAGTAAATGTAGAAATACACGTTTGCTTTATTTTTGCATGTAGGTTTATTGGTTTGTAGATTACTTGATTTTAATTATCTAAGAGTTAAGTGCTGGGCACATGAATGTTAACAAAAATGTTAATAGTTACCCGTAGAGAAAGAAAAAAATTCAAATGGAGCTTAACAAGAAATTAAAGTATTCCAAACCAAGCTCTCATTCTAATTATCGCTACCAAAGAAAATAAGTTAAAGCGTATACAAGTACATTAAATGTTGTTGCCTTGTATTATACACCAACTCTTCACCTATGCCAACCAGCCAGCCACTTTCTCAGAAAAAAAAAATATAAATAACGCTTCCGGATTACGCGTATACAGAATAGCGAGGAATGGGCGCGGAGAAGCAAAGCTAAAGAAAGAGCAAGAAAGGATAGAGAAACTCGCAAAGTATATATACATAAGGCGACAGCGTACGCGCAAGGTTTCCCGTTTTCCTACTTCTCTCTCTCTCTCTCTCTCTCTCTCTCTCTCTCTCTCTCTGTCTCTTTCTCTCAGTCTCTTTCAACCGCCTGCTTCAGCGCCCCACACACACACACATGCAGTACTCCACATTTTTTGTTCCCAACAATGAGCGCGACTTGCGCGCGAAACCTACCCAGTAGTTACTTTCATTTCCATTTCAAATATATACGTATATATACATATATGCGCCCTAGCATACACACACACACACACACACACACACAGGTTTGAAGCTTTAAAATTCAATATCGCTGCGGGAGAGCTCGCACGCGAATCTTGCCCCCTCGCGGTTTATTCCATTAGAAAGTGCAGCCGTTTCTGTCCCGCATTCGCTTAAAAACAGTGTTCCATGTAAATTTCATTCCGCTGGCTTCTTGATGTGCTCGATACTCTCTCTCTCTCTCTCTCTCTCTCTCTCTCTCTCTCTCTCTCTCTCTGCAACTTGTTTGTTTTTTCCCTTCTCTCTCTTTCTCGGAGCTCGTGTGTACATATAACGCGCGAATTATGCGTGGGTATATATATATATAAAGGGTCTCGCGCGCTAATGGCCGCGCACAGGCACACGCGTGTCGGCTGCCGCGGCGGCGTATGTTAGCGATCGCGGACCGATACTTTATGGGGTTTCCCGTGAGCCGCACTGCAGTGGCTACACATTTTCGTGTAGGTGGTGTATATAAGGCCGGGCAGTATGCGCGAGCTGTTGTTGCTGCTGCTGCTGGATATTAATTTACGGCCCTGGAAGCGCGCGTGTCATATTAATTTACGCCTTTTTATGCACGCGCGACACGCGATAAAAAAAGGGAAAACAAATTTTTTAATTACCGGCTCCTTTTTTTTGCAGCTCCCGGCCCCTCCGGCTTCTAACGTGATGTATATATAGTTCATAAATTCGGCGAGTTTCATGCAAATGAAACATTAATTATTTACGGGGGGAATGAGGGGAGACCTCGGTTTACGACTTAGACATCGCGCAGAAATATGTGCAGCTCTGTGTGTACAAGTTGGCTATACTCTTTTTTATTCTACTATGGCCTGTGCAGTAATTTAACTTGCGGATGTGGCAAGTTTGAGAGTGAAACATTCTTATTATCAGTTTATGCGTAAGTTCCGAGTCCAAGTATAGTCCAAGTTGTAATTACTCAATACTCAACGTCGACTTTACGCAGGGCGGAGGTTGTATCTTTAAAGTTTTGATCAAAAGTTAATTTTACTATGGGATTTGAGTAATCGCGTTATCTATGAATTAAAATGCTCAAACTAAACAATTGCGCACAGACTGTGTAAACGTTATGAGTTGTGACGAAAAATTTATGCATCCACGTCAAATTGATTTTTACAAGTAACAAAAAAAATTGGAAATACAGTGTGAAAGTGAAGGTAAAAAGTTTGCCACTGTTAGTTGAAGGCTTTCATCACCACTATACTCACCAAATCAAAGCGGTTCTTTATTATCGAGCGTGCCTCATTAAAGCAATACAAAAACCTCGACCGCTTCAAAGTGGCTCCATCAATACACTTTCAACTATAATAATAGACATTAGACCAGACTGAAAATAAACTCTCTTTCTTTCTCTCTCTGATCTTATACGAAATGGAAAACAAAAAAAAAGTAACAATAAAAAAACAAGCGAGAGAGAGAGACAAAGAGAGAGAGAGAGAGAGAAAGAAAAAAAAACTATAGCTGCATCACAGATCTGAGCGCTCGAATTAAAAAACATTTCAATCACCCGGCGCTAATCACATAATCTAAGGATCGCGGTCTCGCGCGCACTGCATATTTATCAGACGAGAGTAGGGGCCGCCGCGCGCGCGCGGCTATAAAAAGAGCCAGCGGAGAAAGAAAGAAAGAAAGCGAGAGCGAGCCAAAGTGCGAGAGAAAAAAGAGGGTATAAAGTGAAAGGAGAAGAGAGAGAGAGAGAGAGAGAGAGAGAGGCGCACATGGTGTATCCGATGACCGAGCGGGCCGCCCGCTCGTAAAGCGCCATCGTAATTTAGTCCTCCCTCATTAGGCATCAAAATAAAGAAGGCTCCATGACGTTGGAAAGGCCAGGAACGTACGCGACAAAGGTGGCCAAGATAAAGGGACACTTACACGGCGTTATAATTTATGCCCTTTATCGCCACCTACTAATCTCACAGTGGCGCGCCGCCGCCGTTGCCGACGTTGCCGTGTGACCCCGCCCCCTTCATTCCTTACCGAAAGAACCAGCCGCAACCTTCTCCCTTTCCTCTCTCTCTCTCTCTCTCTCTGACTCTTCCGTTTCTGCTCCCGCGCAGTCTTTTTAGGTATAGCTATAGCTCCGCTGCTATGTTGTTTCCTCTCCCCCTTTTTTTTTCTTCTTATTTTTTATATCGTGACGACTGCCCGGGAGTGGCTTAACTTTTTTCTCTCCTTCTCTCGCTTCGTTTTTTCCGTTCCGCTGACTGATCAACCGGTTTGTTTATGGGAATCGTTCGAGTGACAGTTATTTAGTGTACGGAACAAATCTTTCGAGTGGTATACTCAGAAATGATATAGTTACGTTTAGATTGTTAAAGGGTTGAACATGCATAAAAGATAAACGCTCGATGCTCGTTTGATTTCGATTCGATGCTTTTGGAAAAAATTGTGTTGAAAGAAATTGTATTTTACGACTGTGAACCGACTGTTTCCGAAAATTTCATTCTCCTCGTATGTAAATAGCTACGTTTTCATAAATAATGAAAAGAGTTTTATTAGAAAGAAGCTCCATTTTTAGCGAGGAGGCATTTATATTTTAGCAACGGCTTTTCTCTCTCTTTCACGAGAAGAAGATGTAATTAGTTTATTAAATGTCGTTGTATAAGATTGACACATTTTATTACTCTTTATCATTTATATATTGTCGAAGCCATGACTTATCCTCCGCGTGTAAAATATTCAACATATTTTATACGTTTCTATATAGTGCACTAACTGAAAGAGCGAATCAATCCGATATGCTTCTATCTTATGCCGCATCTTACGTCCTTAGCCACCCTATAAATCTTTAATCAGCGCACTGGATTATTCGTGTTCTCCACCTCCTGCGACCTTTATACACCATTAATAATTTCCAACTTCTCGTAATCCGCGAATTTTCATTCCCAATGTCGTCGCTCATTACTTACTCGGGCCCCCGACAAACCATTACACGAATCCCACAACGACCCTCCGGTGCGCAAATCACTTATCACTCACTCGCTAAATAATCCAGCGGCGACTTATCTACTCCTAAAAATGATTACGCCCTCCCCAGAGGTCGGGTCTCCAGAATATTCTCAAAAAGAATAATAAAAAAAAGCGGCATCAAACATCTCCATCTCTCGCACATACTCACACACGCACGAGGTCCGTCCTCATTCTCAGGCGCCCTCGCATAGGATAGAGAGAGAGGGAGAAAGTGGGAGCTGGGCACACGCGGTATCCTACCCAGCCTCGGGTCTTTTTAATAAATCGTCAAAAAGTCAAGAGTCTAGAGTGAGAGAGAGAGAGAGAGAGAGAGAGAGAGAAGCAGTGGCCCCCAGAGGGACTACGAGCGTCCGCGCCGCAGGGGTTCAGCTCGTCTAGAGCGAGAGAGAGAGAGAGAGAGAGAGAGCTGTTATACCTCGTTCAGGAGAGAACCGAGGGGGAGGGTATTATATCGTGAAAGAGAGAAGCGCACACTTGGCCGAGAAACGCCGCGCAAGAGCCGCGTTATGAGGGGGGTCGAGGTAAAACTTTATTAATTATCGACACCTTCGACCCCAGCTATACAGTATAGCCTCTCTCTATACACCGTTCAACCGACCCGCACGTATGTGGTCCTATAAGCCTCCGAGCAGACTAATAGCGCGCCGCAGAGAGGCTTGTACACCAAGTATGTTTTTCACCCGCGCGCAGCATTTACAAGCCGAGAGAGCTGAAACTTACGCTACTGCAGCTTTTTGCCGCCACCGCCGCTGCTGCTGCCATGCTCCTGCAAACAGTATATATACCGTTTACTTTCTCAACGGTACGGGAGAGGGCGGGAAATCCGCTTTTACAGAATGATGACCAACTTATCGTCTTATGACTCCGCACGGTTTACTTTATGTTAGATATTGGACTAGGTGTGTTTTTCCGGTATGTTGGGAATTCAATTTCATTTTTTGTTTATTTAGTAAAAAACATGGTGGTTTCATATAGGTTCGCAACGTTTATTGCGCTCGCTGTATATGAAACTTTTCGAGAACTATAGATTTTGATGATTTTCAACATAGGTTCTGTTCTTGAATTTCTAAAATAGGTATATATGTCTTTCAAAAAACAAAATCTTTGCGTGTGATATGTGATCTAAATTTGTTTTTGCCATATATTTTGAAAGCTTTATGATATTGCTTTTTCATATAATTTATTATATATTTTGAGCCCTACTTGTCTTTGAGCTAATTATACGTATATTACCAAATATAAATACCGAATGCTGTAATCGAAATATGTTATTAATTTGAATCCCAATCATAATTATAGTCATGCTTTCTCGAATTTTAATACAAAATTATTCTGTTTTCCTATAGCAATATCAATATTTAATAATTGTCCGCGAATGTCAGATTAATATTTCTTCTAATGAAACGAATAATAGACGAGATTTCATCCGCTATCCTTAATATTCGTAAATTTCCCTTTGTTTATTAATCTGTTATCCACTGGGTAGATCAAGTGTTTATAATATCAGTGTCAACGCTATTCATCGACGGATTATTTGCCTCCGTAGATTAAAGCCCTGAATTTCGCTTAAGATGTCTACGCTATACACACCGAATGATCGATTTTCCTTACAAGCAGCATAATTCAGTGCAAGAGTTAAGCCAGTAATTCCATTATATAAATAAGAGCAGTATTAAATGTACGAAACTGTATATATATATATTTTACACAGTTTTCAAAATGAAGAAAAGAACAATTTGAATGAAAGAAAGAAAAAGAGTTGAATAGCCACATATTGTAACTCTCGTTACAATACTCGACGCGGCGCGGTGGCAAACATAATTTTCGAATGCAAATGAATATCTCCAGTTTACGAAACTAAAATCCGCCGCTGGGCTCCGGAGGCTGCTGTTGTTGCTGCTGATGCTGCTGGTGCCGCTGCACTCGTGACGTTATAATTTAAGAGTCGAAAGCACGCGACGTTAAAAGTCCAAACAATAAAAGGTAGACTAGGTGCGCGCGCGCGCGAGTTCTCTCTATTAGCCTCCTTCGCTGTTCGTGGCACATCACGTCTCTCGCGCGCATCTGTCGCGACACTCGGATTTCATCCCCTCGCTCTCTCTCTCTCTCTCTCTCTCTCTCTCTTTCTCTTTCTTCGTTTTCTGCACGGATGTTGTCTCTCTGCAGCTGCTTCTCTCTCTCTTTCTTTCTCTCTCTGTCTCTGTCTCTCTACCGTAGCAAGTGTCAACTACAATGGTTTTAATTGAATTTTTGAAGCGACGCCCGCGCACAGCGTCAGTCTTTCTTTCTCTCGGGAGGCTTTATTGCTCCTCTCTCTTTCCACGTGTTGTTTTCTGGGTCGATTCACGATCGAGAGGTGCGCTACTGCTGCTGCTGCTGCTATACTGCTACCAAGGTTATCCATAAACCGCGGATGTCATTAATTGGAGAGCTTGTTATCGGAATGGTTGATGGAGGAAGTGTGTCCTGCGCGGTCCCCTGTGCACGTGCAAAAAAACGTTATAAAAATGTTTATATAGCGTCGGAATGAGGAAACTGTTGATTTTGCGGGGCTTATAATGAGGTTTCGCTTGAGCGATGTCTTGTGATACAATCGATACACCGCTGTAGGATAAGGGCAGCTTAATTCGATTAAAGGATTTACTACTCTCTAAATTTAAAATAGTGAAAATCACTTATTGATAGTGAATATTCACTTATTGAACATGTCATGATTCGTCCATGCTGAAAGAGTGAATATTCATATCAGAAAAATCAGTAAAATAATCCCTTTTAGCAAATGTGGAAATGCAACTCAGATAAAGTGAAAGTTGCATGTTAATAATCAGTGACACTTGAATTTCAAAATTATGTAATATTGTCACTATTTAAATAAGTGTAATTTTAAATTATATGATTGGTGTAATCTCTCACTTTAATATCGAATACTGGAAAATGTATCATAGTATTATTTTACATCAAACTAAGTAAATAATTCCTATAAATATATGAATGTGACGTTCTTCAGTCTTGAACAGAAAAAATTTGTCATTTGAAATCGTAATAGCATAGTTTTTATTTCTATTTTATCATTAAAATACAGTTCTAACTTAATTCTCACAACAAAATGGATAAAAACATAAATTAGGATTAGAAATAAAATTATTTTATTTTATGCAAAATAGTGTCAATTTTATCATATTTCTCTTGATTGCATGGATATATATATATATATTTTCGTGCGAAATTTTAGAATAGATTTTGAAATTAATATTTAATTTAACTTGCAGATAAATATTCTATGATATAATTTCAATATTCGGTATATATTTCTATAAAATCACAGAAAGTTTTCAACGCAGTATGTCATATTTAAGTCAATATCTATACACAAAGAAGACAATACGAGACAATGGTCGCATATGAACACATAAAACAGTGAAAATATAATCGTTGAAATGCGGTTTACATAGTAAATAATTGCAAATTCACATATGTATAATTGAATAAATATTTCACATGGGAAACAAGTGAAAAATTCACATTCGTTTAACTTATTCACATGTGAAAATTAAATTTTATTAATGCGTCGAATTTCAATTATTCATACGTGAAAAGTATGTTCACATGCCAAAAAAGTGAAATTATCAAATTTTCGAATTTAAACGGCATATCCTAGATTTTTGTGGGAAATATCAGCGAGCTACGTATAGATAGAGAGCTACTCCCACTGAAACAGAAGAGAAAAAATAATGTTTTTCATATCGCTGACTATAAATCCTGAGGCTAGATTTTGAAAATTGATTTGCAAAAAGTTTCGTAATGGCAAAAGTAGTATATAAATTAAAAAACTTGCGTGCCGATTTTCGTGCTATACGAATCAGACATGATAAGGTTTTTTAATGCTGTAAAATCTTTGTTATTGTAAAATTAATTATACGAATCTAGTATTTTATGCAACTTTAAGAGTTTATTTACTAAAATTTTTAATTAAGATTTTTTTCATCAATACACCCATTACTCTTATTCAAGGTTTTTTAAATACTCGGTTTGGCCAAAATAATGAAACGAGAATTTAATAGTAGTTTTCGTGTGGTCCAGAAAGCATACGGATACATCATAAATTAAAAGTTTAGATTAGTTCTGCGGCGGAATTTCAAGAACGCAATAAAATTCTTTACTGCGTGTATATGCATGCATTTGCAGGCAAATACTTGTCGAGTTATAATACTAAATAACCCTAATTTCGATATTTATCATACTTGTGCGATTATTTCTCTGCTGGAAAATAGTTTTGGATAAACTTCTCAAATTCGTGTAAGAGAGTACACGTTATTACAAAACAAAATTGGCTGCACTCGAGCTGAATCAGATAATATGTTCTCCAGCATCCTGTTAAATAACAAGTAAAAAATTCCGGCTATGTAAAAGCTAATCTAAACTTTTAATTTACTCAAGATTTTTGATAAAAATAGTGAAATTCACTTTTTTTAAACTGTGCACAATCTGTTTTTTTTTTCATTTAATAAAAAGACACACGCATTTAATTTTATTTTACATGTACTATGCAGTGTGGGCAAAGGTAATAATTTACTCAACATAGTTTGAAACATAAAATAAATTACATTACGCAACATAAATATTTAATGAAAAAATAATTAAATCCCTCTTTTCCATCTCTGTAATGGTGATAGTCTAGATTTTACAAGACCAAGCACACATAAATATAATTATCTAACAGAAGAGCATCAAATTTCAGATGAAAGAACAGATCGTTTCACGGCCATTTGTAAAAAGCGTTACGATCTCCCTTGGAATCTCGTGCGCCCGCGCCGGTAACAAAGTCCCTTGACCAGTAAATTTGGGACCCACCCCTGACTCATTTGTCCCATTCAGGTAAGCAAACACATGGAATGTCGTAAAGTAGTACGCTGGGAAACCCAAATGAGAAAATAATACAGTAAAATCAACTCGTACCAAAAAAAGAACCTCTATATTAATATCGGATACACAGCTTTCCCAGAAAAATCCTCTATATTCTTCAGTCACTAATAGCTAATGCACTCAAATCTATACGCATATATAAAATAAATGAAAATTTTAAATATTCAATTTTAGGAGATTACAAGTTTGTACGACGCGCGCGATCAAAGTCAAAGTTCAATGAAAATTAATTATTTGCCGCGAGCCCCCCGTCAACTATTTTAAGTACAAGCGTGTACCTAATCCCAAAACTTCTCCGTCTCTCTCTCTCTCTCTCTCTCTCTCTCTCTCTCGAGATCGCAGTTGGAAAGTCCAGCGGAAGTCTTTGACCACTCGAGAGAAAACTCGAGAACTAGCGGGCGACCCTTGGCCCGGGCACACAATCGACTAGATTCGATTCCTACGTATTTGTAAGTATATATACGAATACGAGTATATACACTGCAGAGAGCCTGATCGCGCCACCGTAAAACCACGCTACCGAGAACTAAACCTTTATATTCGGATAAAATTCCTGGAATCAATCTCTGTAGTATCACCTTGTGGGTACTTGAAGTATCTTCGCCCATCTCTCTCTCACTCTCTCTCTCTCTCTGGCTATATAGTCTAATTGCGGGGTGCTGCATGGTTCCTTTTGTCGAGCTTGCGCACACGTGCCCTCAAGTGGTTTGAATCACTCTCCGTCTCTGTCTCTCGCTCACCAGATGCACACAGAGATATGTAGGTATAGAGGAGAGGAGAGGAGAGGAGAGGAGAGAGAGTGAGCCCAGACACACTGTCATCATAGAATATTAGTACGGACACTTCGGCCAAAGGCGATTATCCTCAGGATCGAGCCTATATATGCTACACGCGAGTATTTGTGCGTGTGTTGCCTGTGCGCGGACCTCTCGACATTTCTGTTAACGTTCTGATATCTAATGTTGCATTGTTGGGCCGCTATTATACATATCAATTGATTTTGTATGTGTATTGGTATAACTATATGTGTATATTGTGGGTGAATCGTGGTCGATGATCGGCTATGCTAGAAGAATATTACAGGATGCGCGCACGTAAAATTCTTACGTTAATTTTTGAAGTATTCAATATTTCGTAGAATGAATTACATTAAAAGTATGTTCGCATTTTAAAGGAAACCCATTAGGGGCGATAATATCATTAATGTAGCTCGATATACTGTAGATACATTGAATTTTCTCGTGTTTTTATTAAATAATTTGGATTGGCTTTACTTTGTGTGACGCGAAAATTTTCAATTATCTTCTCTTTTTTATACATGTTTACTGCAAAATAAAAGTAGTGAAACCATAGCAGCATTTCTTAACACCCCGGAATTGAAAATTAAAAATATATTGCTGAATCCGCAATATATTGCTAAAAAAGGAAAAACATTTAAGTTGGGACTGTTTGTGAGAATTTCGTTGCATTAGTTCCGTCAGTTTTTTTCATATATATAGTAAGGTAGCAGAAGGACGTGCTTCACTTTCGAACATAGATGCCAAAAGACTCTTTGTGACTGAAATCCCATACATCATGCGCCCGTATAAAAAGTATATCGACGTTATTATTTTGACATAGAGGGTATTTTTTTCCTTACCTTAAATGATGGTACACTTTTGTAAAGTGGCATTGCCGTAACCGGAGACCCAAAATTTTCACAATGTGCAGCGCGTTCAGCCCACAAAAAAAGAAATCAAGATCACTGGAGAATGGGAAATGGAGAATGGAGAGAGAGCGAGAGAGAGAGAGACAGAGAGAAGCAAGAGATATAAATAGAGAGAATGAGCGGTGCATAAGGGGCAGAAGCCTGAAAGATACTGGAAGTAATGGGAGAAAAAGAAAATCGGAAGCAGAACAAGTGAGGGTTTTTTTATCTTCTTCTGGATCATGATATTGCTTTATGAGCGTCATTACATTTTACATTCTGGCTGGGGAAGCTCTTCTCGCTCAACCGCTGACCGAGAGAGAGAGAATGTCAATTTAACTTTAAACGGCTTATTGTGGCTCTTGCAACATAAGTAGCGATTATAAAAAAGAACTGCTCTCTCTCTCTCTCTCTCTCTCTCTCTCTCTCCCTCTCTGTCTCTCTCTCACTTTTCCACCAGTCGAATTTATTAATGGCGCCGTACGCGCGCGCGCCTGCAAGCGTCGATATTGCCCTCGGGGACTCGCGGAATGGCGTGTAACTCCGAGAAAATTGCATTTTTACAACTGCGAAAATGTTGTTCCTTCGCACGCCTTCGCGCACCCATAAATTTTCGAAATTCACTAAATTGTGCATCGCGTACAATAGTAGTAGAGGAGTTTCGAGAACTCTGCCGTCGTATTTGTTTCGCCCGAGAGATGCATTCTCCCTTTTTTTTCTTCTCTCTTTTTTTCTCTCGAAAACTACGCGATCTTGTATTTATGTGATATTTGTATTCGGAATCCCATATACCGCATTGATTCCTGAAATCCGAAACGCGCGCATGTCGCTGGAATAACAAGTTCCAATTTGCATAATATAAGGAAGATTCTAAAATCGCATGGGCATATATATAGGGAGAATGTATGAGCGCGCGGATAATAGTGACAAAGGCAAACGAATAAAAGGCGTCGATGCGTCATTGTTAGTTGACTCTGTACGTTTATAATCGAATACAAGAAGCCCCCCCCCTCGGAACGCGGCAGACGATTTAAAATACATCTATAATCTAAAATAGGTTCGTGCAGATAACCGAGGCTTCCATGGATTCCTCTCTCTCTCTCTCTCTCTCTCTCTGGCTCTTCAAAAAGGCTTTCACTATATAACAATTTTCAGCCGGCAATCCTGTGCGACCGAGTGCTCACATCTCTTTGATCTATTCTCTCTTTCTCTCATTTCTCTCGCTTATCAATAGATTATTTGATTTCGCACTGCTTTGCCCGGCGCTAAAAGTCAAATACCTCACCTTCCTCTCCTCTCTCTCTATCTTCGCAGAGCGTTTAAGAACAAGCGGACTAAAGATATCGCGGCAGCGATACAGAAGATGTATATATATATATATATATATATATATATAGAGAGAGAGAGAGAGAGAGAGGTTTGAAAAAAAGGGCGGCAAAAAGCAAGCAAGAAAAGTACACACGAAACAGCAGCGGCAAAAGAAGCAAGGAGACAGGGCCCGTGTGAGTAAGAGAGAGAGAAAGAGAGGGAACGGATTGCCTCAGCTCTCTCTCTTCGGTCCAGAGCCAGAGAGAAGAGAGGATACGCTCCCGTACGTGCGCGATTTTGCATCCCCCCGCCACGCTTTCGTCCCGTATATACTCTCTCTCTCTCGCATCCCTGCGGCGCTCGCCGTTAGAGCAAGAGAGAGAGAGAGAGAGAGAGAGAGCGCAGCCGGAATCGGCAGCGCTCGGGCAACTCCGGCCACGCTCGGACGCGCTCCGGCGCGCGCGCGACCCGCTGCCACTGCAGCCGTATATACGGGATGGACCGCCACCACCGCCGCCGCCGTCGCGCTGCTCCCGAGCTCCGATCTTCTATATAGCCAGCAGGCAGCAGCAGCAGCAGCAGTAACGGCGGCGTATACAGCGCTCAGTGGTTACCGTGCAGCCTTGGCTCGCGGTGTCGTGCATGCGCTGGAGCTGTGTATTGCGCCTGTCTCTCTCTCTCTCATCTATAGTTCCTCGTACAGCCAATGCGCACTCGCGGCCGCGCTGCTTTTTGAATCGTGTACAGGTGCCGCCCGATCGCATACACTGACAGTTCCCCGCACGCAAACTTACACGCGCCTATCCTATCTCTATATATACACATACGCATATAAATATATATGTATGTAAGTTGGTGGACGAGAGAGGCGCGCGTGCCGAGGAGGATAGTGGGTGGGGGGGAGGGACAAAGTAAGAGAGTGCGGGTGGTGCGCGGACGAGAGAGCGAGAGAGAGTGGGAGAGACATAGAGTGAGCTGAGAGCGCTGAAAAAGTTGCGCGCCGCCGACAGTAGTCAGTCGGCACGTTCGGCCCGTCGGGAGCCGTCGTCCCCGTGTATATCGCCAATCTGTATAAAGGAGCGAGATTTTTCGTTATAACAGTGATATCATCCGCTGCTACCGTCGCTATTGTACTCGAGAATTGGAAGAATCATCATCATCATCATCGACACTTTGTGTTTCGGCTTTTTCCGCCTTTTGACGAACGCGAGACACTTGGCACGAGACATCGAATACAGTGTGTTACAGTGTGTTATTGTCCCCTCCAAAAGAACGCAGGATTATACATTATACAGTGCAGAAGTGCGGTGCGCGAAGATACTGTCCGCTCCGTACTTAGTCGGTATAATGGCCCGGGGAATTTGCCGCCGCGAGTATTGCCGTGCAGGCGCAGCTACTGCCGCTACTGCTGCTCTACGGGCTACGGCTTGACGGATTGCCTTTTGGTGGCGCTACGTCGGTGGCAGCTCTCACGAGCCAGTGAATTGCATTATCATACGGCTATAATATTCCCGGCTCATCCATCATTCTTCCTCTCTCTCACACACACTCACACTCTGTGTGTCTATCTGCCTCTTTCTCTCTCACTCGTCGTTCTCACACACTTGCGCTCCCAAAGTTCATTTTCGTGCGCGTTACTCTGACTTATACGATTAATCGGGCGTGTGCCGGTTTGCCCAATTTTACACCGCTCTCTTCTGTGTGTACACTGACACCCCCGCACACACATACATGCACACACATACACACACCTACACACACCCACACACTAGCAAGAAGTCTGTTTAATCACGTGTACATATACGTGTTACTGTGCTCAAAGTGATGTTTGCTTAATTTTTCTGTTCACTACTGGTTTTGCTCCGAGGGGTTGAGCAGCCGCCGATGGAGAGAAACTCGACGCTTGAGGATCTCGAACGTAAGTTGCAGACCTATACGTTGCGCTTTGAATATATGGGTGTGTACGGTGCGAGCTGTGTGCGAGCTTTGGAATGGGGTTGTAAAGTTAGCGCGAAATACGTCGTTGAGCGGATTTGGGCGAAAGTGTTTGTTTTGTGCGCGATATTGCGAATTTTAGAGTGTGTGCGTGTGCGGTTGAGTGCGTGGCTAGCGCGAAAGTCTGGCGTGGATTAATGTTTATGAGTGAGCACCGCGGTGGAAATGAATCACGCGTATTAGCGGCTGTACGACGACAATGAGGAATAGAGGCGTTTTGGTGCGTATACGGGTGGAAATTGGAACAATCGGCAGGGGTTAATAGCTTACCTTTATTGTATTTATAGCGATGAGCTTTCTCTCTCTCTCGCGACTGCTACTACTTTGTGAGCAAGTTTTATCGCTCTAATAAATAATATCGCGCGGTTATGGGAGTTGTAAATGATCGATTGCAGGCCGGTGGCTCGATTATATAAAGTATCGACAAGGCGTTATTAGGTCGTTGCGAGAAAAAATTTAATTTGATCCTACCCCGGCAACGATAGCATATAAAAATAAAATTGCGCTCAAGTAGATATTAACTGCATACTTGTTGTGTGTTAATTTTTTAAAAGTTTTCTTACTCTTCATTCGATACATTGTTTAAATTTATAATTTAGTTATGAGAGAGATTGCTAATTTCAATTTTCGGTGGCTATACTCATTTCTTTTTCGATTTAATGAAAAGTAAACAAATTCATTTTAATGGAAAGCTTAAGAATTAAAATTAATTTACTATTATTTTTATTGGGATAGAAAGTGAAAGAAATAATATTTCAGTTTTTATTTCTTATTAATTCGTAAATTAAATAATAATGATGTTTTAAACCATTTATTGCACGAATAAATATTATTCTGCTTTTCTTTACTGAACAGGTCTAACAAACATGCACATAGTGACAACATAAAGTAAAGAGAATTTAAATTATCGAAAATGCAATCTACCAAATATAAATACAATTTTGTCAATTATATATCAATGTTGCTAAATTCATAAATAAATTGATAAAATAATAAAGTTTCGACAATATTTTACGATTATTGCTCTACTTATCATACGTTAATTTGTCGAATTAATATTGACACATATTATTTGGAAATTAAAATTATTCTATTTACAGGATTCAATCATTTTATCTTAAGTTTCAAATTAAAATATGATGTTCATTTATTTAATGTAGAATTAATCTGCTCTGTATATTATATTATGATGGGCAGATAGAACAATATAAAGGAGTTTATTATGCTTACTATATTTATAGATATAGTATATATTATTTTTATATCATAAAAACTTATTGCCCTAAATGGACCTTATCAATAAGAGATTACGGTAGATGATGGAAAAGTACAGATTTAAAATAACTGTATAAATTATTTATAATGATAAGGTACAGAATTATTAATTTTAAAGTTTCTGTTTCAATATAATATTTAGTGTACTTAATGCGGTACAAGAGAGAATTATTAAGTTTAAGATTAAAAATGTAATGTAACATGGGCTTATTGAAGTATCTCAACTCTTAAGTTACTTAATGTAGCAGATTCATTATTAATTATCTACTCGTTTGAGGTCAGATTTTCTAGTTTAAAGATTCGAATTAAAACGAATATACCGACCGAAAATATTAAAAATTCATTGAACCCTCAAATTACACAAATGTTATTTCCATCATACAATGTATGAAATATGATCAGGAAATCCAATTTCATCGATGAAAAAGTACGAGGAATAATAAAAAGTGTCGAATTACTCAAATTAGCCAGAAATTCTTGGCGAACTCGGCGAAAATTATTGATATACTCGCATCGCGTGAACTATACATGAAAACCAGGAGGGGGTGTAATCCATATTCGATAAGAAAGTTAAACCGACCTCCTGCCAATTAACAAAGTTATTTTAACCCTGCTCACGGTCGATAAATTCCATTGAACAACTCGCCAGTGGCAGCCACTCGATGGTAATGCACTGACGGTACACCAATATTATCGCCAATCACGAATAGTTTCACCCTCATCTCGAAAGAAATCAACGTCGAAAAAACTACCCGAGTTCCGAGTCCCCCGCACGCGGGAGTAGAGAAAAATGCTCTGCGGCCTCCGGAAATAAGAAGGGAATACAGAATACACACAGTCTATAGGCAGCGTAACGTATTATAACGATATGGTATAAGAGCATGAACAGCGGCGCGCATGCAGGAATCCGGTCAACTTTTCGATCTCGTTCTTCTCTCGACCCCCGACGGTGCGCCCGAACAAAGCAATTCATTCGAGTCAGCCTTACGCAAGCGGAGCACGAGACACACTAGGGGATGGATGAAAGTTGAGATGTTCTTCATTACATTTCCGTAATGCAATTGACAGTTAACAAATTGAATCGAATTTGTTGAAGGAACTTCACTGTTTTATTGCACCATCCGCTATGGGCTGGGATTAATCTCTCTTTTTATCAAATTAGACGGAATTAGTTAACAGTCTGCATTATGCGCTGTATAGGAGTACGTCGAGTTCACGAGCCGTAACGGTAATTCGACGAAATGCATAATTCCTTCAAGGAGCTTAATAAAGCAGCGCGTGTTTCCTTGAACTCTCTCTCTCTCTCTCTCTCTCTGTCTCTATTTCTCGCTCTTTTCAATTTGTTTTGCAAGCCAACGTCAGAGTGAGTTAATAATTCGGAGTAAGTAACCTTGGCGGCTGGTTGCAATATCTTCGGTTAAGGCCGTAAATACCTTCAGTCTATATAAGCTTATATACATCAGAAGTGATTTTCTGCAAGTGACGGAGACGCGGGGCGAATGTTAACGTGAATACCGATAAAACCGAAATCCTCGCGCTGTCGCTCAGCAGAGCAGCTCGACGTAATAAAAGCTCGCCGTCTACCGATTAGCGAAGAAATTCCAGTCTCGTCGCTCAACATATATATATATATACCCTCGATGAGGGTACAGGGGGCTCTCGGATGCTGTAATCAAAAGAATATAGCTATGGAGAGCGACAAAAGACAGTCATCCAGCACGAGGATCGTGGTAGAGACAGAGAAACAAAGAGAGAGAGAGAGAAGCGAAAGCAGAGCAACTCGAGGTTTGGCGTGTCGCGTGCCTCTGCGCGCTTAAACACCAGGCAAGAGAGAGAGCAGAGAGAGAGACGACGGTGATTAACGATCGCGAGCTCGCGAAACGAATCTTTCTCTCTCTCTCTCTCTCTCTCTCTCTCTCTGCTCCAACCCCCGCAGCTTCCTTTTCGCATTCGCGTTTCTTACCAGATATATATATATATATATACACGTGTGTGTACGTACGTATAGGCAGTGCGGCCGCCTATCCATCTATTTCTCGCGGCTTGAGAAATGGATATAACGGGCCGGTGTAGCCGATGTTTATTGGACTCCTACGTGAGCGAGTATCTGTGTATGTTTGTGTGTGTGTGTATGTATGTGTGCGTGTCTGTTGAGGCGCGCGCGGGCATCTATACGACGGACGAGCGAAGGTGCATCTCTAGCGGAGAATCGGCCGATATTTCACCCTCTCTCTCTCTCTCTTCCTCTAGTATAATATATACGTATAAGCGCGGCGTATATAGAGGGACGTAAAGTCATTCGGAGGACTTGGAGCGAACGAGCGGCCCACAGTGCGCGCGCCTTGTAGTTATAGCAGCAACAGCAGCAGCAGCGACCCCCGAGGTGTGTCCTGTTGGCGGATACACACACAGGCGTGCACATGCGATATAACCTGTGCGGAGGATGTACATCGTGAAGTTAGGGGGGCGGCGGAAGAGAGGTGCACCGAGTGCGAGACTGAGAGAAGAGAGAGAGAGAGGGAGACTCTGATTGATTGATTGATTGAGTGATTTATTATTATGGGTAGCTGTTGGAGAGATTGTTGTATTAAGTTGCCAGAGTTAACGCGCGAGCAAGGCAAGCCAATGTCGTGTAGGCATGTGCACGTGTGTGTGTGTGTGTGTGTGTGTGTGCGTGCGAGGGAGTGTATATAAGGTATAAGGGGTGTGGATGTGGGATCGGGCGAGGGAGCGAAAGAGGTTTCGATGGAAATTTCGGTGGTTGAGACAGCGTGAAATTGTGTACGACGAGGCTTCGCGTGCGCGCAGTCTGAAGACGCGTCGTATATATATATACAGCCGCGCACACCGTACTCCGATGTACTTTGCATCCATGAAAAGGTGTTATGAATAAAACTGAGGCTCCCGCGGGTAAGATTGAAGCTGCGAATCTCTGCTTGGACTTTGTTTTCTGCACTATTTGAAGTTTTTATTTAATGCTGGTAGTAACGCTGTTTGGATTTGATTGATGTATCAATTTTTAAATTCTTTCTTGGCTGTTGTTGTCGAGTCGATATAAAACGTTATTCAAAATGCGATGGTGAGACGGAAAGTGTAGAAAGGGATTTCAGAGGCACCGACACTAAGGTTTTGAAAACTGTGCTTTAGTAGAATAACTAGTTTCAGCTGGAAATCATATCTTTTGACTGCGTTTCACGTTTGAGGGATTATAGAGATGTCATTGGTTTTCAAAAGCATATATATATTGCTTTGAACGAAAATTGGATGAAACAGGTTTGACGGATCCCTCAAATTTAATATCATTACGTTATTTGGTGTGCTCTAGCTCAAAGCTTACTTAAATAAAACATCAAAGATTATCCGACATGTTTTAATGAGTTGAAAATTTATGTTGTGTTATGAGCACATTTCTTTATGTTATCAATTATGACTGATATATATTGTGGTATGAAACTCTACTCTTTAAATTGTCACTATATCCTATTACACCAGAAGTAGACAGCAAACCAACTATTAATAAGTCTGGCTCAAATGTTCTGAGTAGGAAATAGAAATGTCAAAGCGCCATAAAAAGTCGAATCTAGCCCAAGAACAGCTACTGGCACTGCAAGAAAAGTCTCGGGTGCGAAATCAATGAAGCTACATCGGGTGCGACGTTGCGGGAAATCCCTTCTCTGCTTTTCGAATTACAAGGTCCAAAGAGAGAGATAGTGAGACGGAGAGAGAAGATTAAGGGTTACGTAACGTATAGGGATCGAGGAGTGTACGAGTACATCCATGCCCAGGCAATGAGGAGGTGGTGTATATGACTATACGAGTGGTTGGCAGGGACGGGCGGCTTGCTGCCTGGTGCTAGCTCGTAAGAAAGATGGTCGATAATGTTGAGGTCGACAGGTGGTTATAAATTCATAAAGGAACATCCCAGATACTGAGATACCGTAACCGCGAGAGAGAGAGAGAGAGAGAGAGCGGCTATAAGGCGACGAAGCGGGGCTAAATGCAAGGGAGGCAAACACACGAGAGAGTGAGAGTGAGAGAGAGAAAGAGAGAGAGAGAGAGAGAGAGAGAGAGAGAGAGATCCTTCTCGTCGTCGATGAGATGGCCCGTGACACGGAGCTCCGCTGTGTATACGATACACACGACGTGTGACCCAGGAGATGTGTCGAGCGCTCTCCGCACGTGTATAGCATTGGCTGCGTTTGAGATGAGGTCGCCATGATTTTGGACATATAGCATCGATTTTTATCTCTCCCCCCCCTCTCTCTCTCTCTCTCTAGTTGCTTAGAATCGAGGTTGCGCGTATACATGAAAGTGTCAAATAAATCTTTGGTGAGTGACTTGTTTCGCGTAGTGAAAAAGAGAGGCAGAGAGAGAGAGAGAGAGAGAGTCCATAAAAAACACACAACCGGTTGGTATGCGTAAAAATTGAAAAAACTTTTGTTTCCATACGGGCGCGCGCGCGGGCCTGAAAAATGAAATATCGTGATAACCTGGGTTTTCAGAAGATTACCGAGGACTAAGCCGAGGGATAAAGAGTAATGAGTTCGGAAAGCGGGTGGCTGAACTTTTGTTTTTAACGGCTTTTCGGGGGGATGGCGGCGCTTGTACCAACTGTCATTTAAAATTAAAGCTGAAGCACTTTGGAAGAGTCGACGGCTTTGTATTGTCTGTATATACGTGCAGGTTTAGCGTGTCGTACGGAAAAAGGAGGGGCAAAGATAATCGCGCTTGTTAAAAAGAAGTGCGCGATGATTCCGCAACTTAATTATGATTGTCTCAAGTGATTAAGCAACTTTTTTCACGCGCGCGAGTTGACTCTAAAAACAATTTATTATAAGGGTTTAACTAGAAAGAAAACAAATTACTCACCCGTGGGAGTTGTAGTATAGGGATCGCCGTCGCTTTTGCAACATTGTTTATCTTTCGCCGTGTGTTTGATTTAATTTCCGCCTGTTATTATTCGACGCTCGCAACTTTACCAAAATAATCTTTTTGTTGGATTTCATCCCCGACGAAAGTTTTTTTTTTGTTTTAGTACGATACTTTTTATAACGTGGCTGACGTCAGATTATAGCACGCGTACATGTACCTTACTTTTTGTTGAATCTGTAATGCAAATAAAATAAGAATATTACAAAGCTCGCGTATCACGTTATACTTTATGCATATATTCCGAGCAACATCGGGATGAAAAAGGAAGGGAAACCAGAACGGGGGCTCTCGATGTTTTCAACGTTGGAGTACAGTAAAAGAATTAAAATTTACTCGTGTACAATATTAAAATTATGCAGTTTCGGTTTGCATTAAAAATTTGTTCCATCAATGAGCAGTCATATTGAAAAGATTGTAAGCTCGAGTTACATGAAAAAATTGACAGATAATATTGCATTGCAAACAGTATAGACAATCGAGACGAGTTTTATTTGCGTGAACTTAAATAATCCGTAGTAGAAAACGATCGGTTAACATTCACTCGTACAGCAGAGATTAAAAGCATCCAGTTAATCATTGAATATTCCATCTTATCGCGAGTCCATCACGTGTACGACAATGTGGAAATAAAAAATTCATGAATTATCGGGAATATTCGCTGTCGGAATGGCCATTTTTGCCAATCTCGGCTCCCCATAATACTCGTTATCCCGCCCACGATCTTCCTCCTTTCAGCGCGCTATCGCATATACAAAAATTTAACGCCAGTACAAAAAAAAAAAAAAAAAAAAAAACAAGGCGAGCGTAACAGGAGAGGATCACCTCGGTGCGTTAATTCTGCCATAAATTCCGAATAATCGTTCAGCTCTCTTTTTCGTACATGAAATTCGTTATTTTCTTTCTCACGCGCGTGCGCGTACTCCGATAGACTTCCCAAACTCCCGATACACGCACATACATATATAACAGGCGTAAAGTTGAGCCGACCACGAGTGAGGGAGAGAGAGAGAGAAAACGAGCTGCGACGCCTCGTCGCATATAATATTGGGCTCTCGAAACAACCCGAGAGAGAAAGAGAGCGAGAGAGAGAGAGAGAGAGAAAAGAGATCGGACCAAGCTGATCGGCTACTATTATACACATCGCGCCGATATATCTAAAGAGCCGACGGCGTTTCTGGCTACCTGCTTCGGCTGAGAGAGAAAGAGAGAGAACAGTGGGAAAAAGGTGAGGAAGGCGCGCGCGATCTAGATGATTACGGTGCGCACGAAATTTTTATGATTTTGTTTGAGAGGAATATCCCCCTCCACCTTAGGATCCTCTTTATGCCGTCGCCTTCTTCGTTCTTCTTTTTTTTTTCTTCTCTTTCCGGGATTCTCCACCTCTTTGGCGCCGAGGCATCGATAATTGATTTCCCGCTAGACTCTCTCCCTCTCTCTCTCCGATGTAAGAATTACTCTGAATCTTATATTCCTACGCTTTTTACATCCTGTTCGGTGTCTCTCCAATGTGTGCGCGCGGTATGCTTTACGGAATTTAAATAAGGGATGAGATTTTACGTGACGCGTACATTGATTGTCGGGATCAGACGTGCACTGGCCCCGATTGAGGATTTTTCCTCTAGGTTTTTTTTCTTCATTCTTCTCTTTTTTCATACACCAAAAGTGGGAGTGAATAATTTTCTCTCTTTTTTGTGTGTGCGTGTGTTTGCGCGTAGGCGAGAGAAAAGCGCATAGCGCGCTGATTTATCGCGGCTATTAAGCCGCTGAAGCTACTTTTTCTTTTGCATAATGCACTTTATGAGGAAGTGACATTTATGACAGATGTAGCTCGAGCTGCCGTCGACGCGGATATGATAATGATGCTACACACTTTTTATTGGACACTCGCGCACGCGCGCAGGGCCTCTTTTCCGTCCTTCCTCTTTTTTTTATGGTTTTTTCCTTTTCTTTTCATGCGTGCGGCACAATAGAAGATAAAAACATTTGCCTATAAAAAGGATTTGTTAGTACTGTTTACTTTTTTTTGTTTAGAGAGGAATATCCGCGATCTCGTAACGAAGGTGGCGTTTAAATAACGTTTCGTTTATATGATGCGAAGATCTAATTGATTATACGAATTTTTACCGCTGGAGAAAATTGAAATTGGAAAAAAATCTTTTTATCGTGCTCGCGCTTCATCATTTTTTTCAAATCCAATTAAAAATTTCATATTCAATTACACAAAGAAATCCATTTCTTTTTATAAATATAATCCTCGAGCTCTCGCTCTCGTTCCGCACAGTCTTTCCACACTGATTCTGCGTAACTGCGTTAAAATGAATTTATGAAGAATGAAAAAGGATTTTTATTACGTAAAAGCTTCCACTGATGCGCATAAACTACGTTTGTATACATATAATCAAATATTTGTTATGTACTAAAAGTCATTCATCAAAGTTACCGTTTATTAATCTAAAAATTGTTCTATTTCGTAAAAAAGAAAAAAGAAAAAAACTATCAGTCGTGCATCCGTCAAACTCTTACTACAGTGTATCGCCGTCAAAGCATGTAAAAGCCATTTGAATTCTTGAAAAACAAACTCGCGCCTCGCCCCGCACGCAAAGTCACCCTCGATGAAATTAACAATATGCAAATAATAATAATAGTAAAAAGCAAGTGGTATAGGGAAACGTCGAGTAACATTCACGGAGATATATACAGCCAAAGGGTATATAATAGAATGAAAATCGTCGGCGTGAGACGTATACACGCATATTTACAGCGGTGTATGTTGTCCTGTTCGCAATTACTGAAGCGTCGATGGACCTTCTATTAACAGCGCTTCTATAGGATTTTTGTGCTGTCCTTGTGTGCAACAGCAGTCGGGATTCGTGTTTGTCTTGTTTTTCTGGAATCGCTCCGGTACACGGCCAGTATTCGATTCGTGTTCTCTCTTTCCCTCTCACACGCACACACACATACACATCGCGGATCTCTCGTTTTTCATCGAACATTTCTATTAGCACGTCGGTGGCTCGGGCGCGACGCCTGATAGAGTCCTCTGATTTCATCGGGCGGATCAGCGGGTCACACATCGAGATTACGAGCGCTAAAAGTTCTCCAAAGCTCCCTCGAGGCTTTTCATGCCTTTTGTGTTTCAGTTCTCTCTCTCTCTCTCTCTCTCTCTCTCTCTCTCTCTCTCTCTCTGTCTCTCTCTGTCTCTGTCCCTCTTTCTCATTCAACGTGGCAGCTCTATATGTGGGTTCGAGCGCCCGCGTGCAAGCCTTTTTGTAAGGATCTACCTGCGTTAAATTAGATCGGACATAGCGACACGCGTTCTGTGCTTGCCCCTATACGGTTATCACCTTACCTTCTGCCTTGTCAGATTACTCCTTGAGATCCTCCTTCTCCAATACTAATCAAAACAAAAGCATTGTTTCAAGGAATTGCGTATTTAAACAGTATAATAAATTTATCAAGTGGTGCTAATTTATTGTAATATTAATTAATTCTATTCGAACAATTTAAAGTTAACTTGTTTAATCTTGAAAAGAAATTAATTAATTGACGTATAGTGTATATACAATGCTTATAGTTACACGTTAATTGGCGCACGGGTTTGCAAATTGATATTTCGATTTATGATTAGCGCCCAAAAAAATTACGAGGAAATTTCATCCAAGTTTCCATTTGATTCTGTTTATTTTCCTCTGTAGCGCGGCTAAATAACAAAAGCACCATCGATATTTTCTGTGTTTGGTTTTAATTATTTCGGGACTATACATCAACGTTACATGCAATACACGGTGAAATGGAAAGTTACGCACATTCGATCGGTATTTCGATATTACACGCCTCATAATACACAGTATAGAATATTTCATTTCAATTAACGATCGTCTCACGGATAAAATTTTTTTCCGATCTCGTTGCATCAGAGCGCTTTTATTCAATAGAATAGAGATCCTTACAAAAACGAGATTAAATTAGATTCTGAACGAGTGTGGGTTTGCAGAAACAACTGCGCGCGAAACGTCAGATCGCATTCTTTCACCTATAATGCTCTTTATCGCGGGGTAATATTCACTGCTTATACGTTACAGAGCGAATATTCTTCTCCTGATGCAGGTGCGAATGTCCTACTATCATTTCTATCGCGAATTTCGCATAGTCGAGGCAAATCGCACGGATTTTTCGACGAATTCAGGTGTAGCACCTGTGCGAGAGAGCGATTCCGAGAGCCAACGATTATAGACCAAGAGATTATTTGTAATATTCAATATTGCAAATAATCTCTTATTATATTGGTATTTAATTATATTTTTTGCATTGACTTCTCATTCGTAGTATTGTTTAATTCAGGGATTGGGCGGCTCTTTGATTCAACGAATCCGTACGTTTTTAATTATCAAAAGTGATCCAGTATATATAGATTTCTCTTTGTCAAAGCAATATTTTTATGAAGCAAATGTTGGTGTATTTTTTTGTTTTTGATGTACATGCTGCAACTTTTACTTATATAGGACTATCTAAACTCAAATTTCTTTTTACCCTAAATCGTATGCGCGGAGGTTCGAATAAAAAATAAAAAACAAAACGGAAAAAAGCATAAAGCAACATTTTGGACATCCCTGCGCGTAAAAATATCGTATAATACAACGGGTAAGGAAGGGCGAAACCCAGCGGGGAATTAAACCGGAACCAAAAATTCAGAATACTTACACAGACACAGATAGTCGTGTATACCTATACATAGGCAAAATTATTTAATCGTTATTGTGCACATAATCCAAAGTTACTCATGCTCATTGCGTTCATTCGTTCGACGCTCTTCCCTCTCTCTCTTTCTGTCGCAGATGCATTAAAATTTTTGCCCAGTTCGCGGTTATTATTATCGACGTCATCCCGGTAAGTGGACGCGGGTTAATGTAATTATTCAGCGAAGCACGAATTTTGCCTACTGGGGTAACAGTGCAGCGGTAGCGCAACAGCAGCAGCAGTGACTCGGTCCCGCGCGAAACACAAAAATCGATGCCAATTCCACCCCCACCCCTCGCGTACATTCGCAAAGTGCAACCATCCGACTAGCCGCAAATTATCGATTCGCGCGCGAACGCAAAAAAGCAAAAAGAGACATATATATGTATATACACGTAGAGCGTAGCGATAGAGAGAAAGGGAGAGAGTGGGAAAACTATCGCCAAGCAAATCCGTCCGATTTAAAAGCCAATGGGAATATAGGGGCAAGGAAAATACTATTGGCTTCCTCGTTAAAGCGATCAATGTAAAAAATGCAATAACACCAGGCCGAGAGCAAATGTGGGTCGCCAGTTGAAAGGACTGAATTTTTCGCCCAGAAAACGCGAATGAGAGAGAGAGAGAGAGAGAGAGAGAGAGAGAGAGAGAGAGAGAGAGAGAGAGGAGAGGGAGAGACCGGAGAAATGAGGGAGAGAAAACATCCATGCCAAGGGAGAGCACAGCGAGAGCATAGTGCGCTCTCGCTGCAGTGCACCGGCCAAATTTAATTTTATGGCGACGGCGGCGGCGGCGGCAGCGGCGCAATGGCAGGAGGGAGAGATAGTAAGAAGAGGCTTGCCGCCAAAAGAGGGGCCAGGATTGTACGCGAAAGGAGCTGCGGGAGAGCAAAAGAGAGAGAGAGAGAGAGAGAGAGAGAGAGAGAGTTTCGACTTTAATGTCCGCCTCTAAATAAAGGAACGGGGATAGAGAGACTGGGGTTGCTCCGGCTGCTCTAGGAAATTTAATACATTCGTATAAGCTACCGCCCTCCTCCACCTCCACCCTTCACCTTTCTTTCTTACAATTTTCGGATTCTCAGCTGCTCTCGTTAATTCGCTGCGGGACTTGCAGAAGAGAGAGAAAGAGAGAGAGAGAGAGAGAGAGAGAGAGAGAGAGAGAGAGAGAGCGCGAAACTTGCGTGACAATAAGAGGAAAAAGAAAGAGAGAGACTAGATCTACTACTGATAAGCTGGAGGTGGTGCGCGCGAAGAGGTGGTAGAAGAGCCGGTATAAAGTTGCAGAAACGCGGGACTCGTTTAGCTTGTATTTATTTAAATTATGTTGCGCCGTTCCCTCTAAACTTTTATTATTCCTTCTCCAGTACAATGCAGTTTCCCCGTGTTTCTCTGAATTATACTTGCCTCTCTCTCTCTCTCCCTCTCTCGTTTTGGCTCGGAGAGATTTTTTCTTTGTTAGCTGCGGGGAAAGAACGATTGCGACACACCACGACCTCGGACTTTCATGGCAGAGTTTTGCCCTTTTTGAAAGTGAAAATCTCGGGGGACATTCGTTTTTATTTTTACGTCCGCAAGACTTTTATGAGGCACTGTGAGAGAGGGAGAGGCGCTGCTGCCGCTGCTGCTGCCGTCGCTGCCGTCGCTGCCTGCTGTATGTACATGCGGGTATAGACTCAAAGAATATGCGGCCTCTGCACGTGCGTGTTATTATAGATAAAAAGTGACGATAAATATTTCGTCCCGATGAATGAACCGGTATTGATGCTTTTAGACAAGAGCATAAATTCCGATATAGTCTTTTTTTTACATGAAATATATCTCCCTCTTTGTGTGCGTGCTTGGAAAAACAAATAGCGCGGTAAAATATTTTTGATAAAAATTTTATAAATACGTTTCTTTTGTGCGAAAGAAGTATATCTTTGCGAGTGCAGCGTTTTTATATTAACATTCTGATATTTATGGGCGTATTAATATTTATTAGAGGCGATTCTTTCGAAACGGTACAAAAAAGAATTAGTTTTTCAACCTTTTTTCACGAATGAGAGCGTTACGAGAACAGTTACTATTTCGTTATCTATGAGTCTTTTTTATTTCCTGTGTTCGACTTGTGCCAACTGCGAGCAGCCGGGTATGGACTGAAGCAAAAATTCGCTATCGGCGCCTGTGCTATGGTCTTTTTTCGCGTACTAAAAAAAAGTTTCTGATTGAAACGTAGCAGTAGACACTTATAATTGAGTCTTACCCCATTGTATAATACCGTATGAGTTGCTTTCAAGCGCTATTTTTTCAATTTGAAAAATCAAAGGTATCTTCCGAGACTGGAAATTTTACCGAACCTAAAATCTTTCGCGAGGTGCAATGTGCTTGAAGAAAAATGTTCGGCGAGATAAGATAACTTCAACCCTTTACGGGTATAACATTAATTCAGTAGCGTCGATCAAGATTATATTCTTCTTGTAATTCCACTAGCATTTATTTTTATAACGCCGATCATGCCTCACATTAATTGTATGAAAACAATGTTTTTCATATTTATACGTAGTATATTTCATATAGTTTTTTAAGTACATTTATTAAATATATATATATATTCTTTTGTTGGCTAATATATTTGTCAACACGGCGTTAGTGGCTAAAAGCTAATCCACATATATTATCGTATGGAATTTTTGTAAGAATTAATGACAATCAACCCAGCATAACTTCGTGAAAATATTTTTAATAAAAACGCTTATACTCTTCCACTTTTCTGGTAAAAACTAAATTCAGGACGGAATATGAAGTCTTATACTTTAAGGATTACACGCGATCTGAAACAAAGCTTTTTTCGAATTGCGTACATGATTTATATCGCGTCAATCTAGTTCAAATGAAAAATACCTGCATCTGCTAACAGCACATTCCATCAAAACAATTATGTATAGCGAAACATTTTAAAAACTTCGGCAACATAAATTCATTATATCCTTTCGAACATCGCCGCTGAATTTTCAAATTCGATAGGCATTCAAATTAACAAATCCATCTTTCAACTCGCAACGTTTTCGCTAAATGACAACAGAAACAATAATAACCCGCAAGTAAAGCCCCTGTCCTTTTCTAAAACCCTCCGTTTAACTCGAATATCTCCCAGTCCCCACCACCTACCCCAATAATAAAAGCTCCTCGCTGCAGCGTATATCTACAAAGCGAATCAAGAGCGCGGCACGCGCGTTAACAATATAAAGAATATCCAAGCAAACGTTTAATTTCCTCGGGAGCTTGGGGGGTCGCGAGAGAGAAAGAGGGAAAGGTGCACGAGGCAAACACGCAGCGGTCGTTCCTCTTACTTATCGGACGCGTGCGCGCGAACGGGAGCGCAACAAAAAAACGCTAAACTACAAAGTGAAGCGAGAGAGGTGGTGTAATAAAGAAAAAAAAAATCTCCGCATATAACCGTTATATCCGTGGCGCAATAGTGTATATATATGCATACACTTCGCGCTCGCGTGACTTTAATTCGCGGCGTTGATTGGCGAGTATATACCGGCGATGGCGATATAGCATCTCTCTCTCTTTCTCGCCGTCGCAATATTATACATATAGTCGCTCCGGCTCATAAGTAGCCCCCTACACGAGAGGGAGAGAGAGAGAGATAGAGAGAGAAAGAGAGGGAGAGTATGGAGTACACGTTGGCGCCCTCGAGGGACTCTGTTATTGCGGAATATCCAGCGGCATATAAGCTCCGCATATATCGACGTCTACCATCCTATGGGCACTCGGTCGAATCGAAACGAAGCGGCGGCGGCAACGGCGGCGCCGCGCGGCCTGATGCGCTCCGGGGCGTGGGGGATGGGCACAAAAGGCCTCGTCTTGTCGAGTGGCGGGCTCTTATCGGCCATTTCCGAGATGCATGCGCGAGCAGTGAGCGCCGCGGAGAGGCAAGAGAGAGAGAGAGAGAGAGAGAGAGAGAGAGAGGGAGAGAGAGTGGAAGGCAAGAGTCGAGTGTAACTGGGCGAGTGGCTCGTTGACCAAGTGCCCTCGGCTGCACAGTCTCGCTCTCTCTCTCTCTCTCTCTCTCTCTCTCTCTCTCTCGCTTCCTCGCCGAGAAAATGTAGATGTTTTAAGGAATCCAACGGATTTTGGCGCAACAAAAGGCGGCTCGAGCCTCTTTGCTATGCGCACTCGCGGAGCTTCTGAGGCGCGAGATTTGCGCGCGCTCCACCTGCAGTAATACGCAGACCGTTTTACGAGGGGAAAATGCCAGGCTTTTTCTTTAACGCTTGACCGACTGCAGTGTGGGTGTGTGCATCTGTTAGTTATGTATAGGTGCGGATAATGCTATGTAAACGTACTATTATGTGGCCCGACTCGAGTTTCCTGCTGTACTTCTATAGATTTCCGTGTAGATATTAAAGCATTGGTGCTAGAGTCATTGTAATTGTAAAAATTTAATGTGCATTACTAATCTTTTTATTAGTGTAAAATAAGCGTGAGTTGAGAATTAGTCCGAAAATTTATTTTACAAAAGTCATAAAGAGAAATCTCAGAAGTTCTAGAAACTAAAACTCTCTGTCCTTTTCCTGTTTTCAGAAGATTTGATTGTTGATACGGGATAAGAGACAGTTGGCTCACTCAATCTAGCTTTTCATCTCTTGTTAAACATGCTGTATGCAATGTGTACTAAGAGAATAAAATATCAGCGATACTTTTAATACATCTATAAAGTAAATTGTGAATGTGTTCAACTATTCCAATAGAAATCTAAATTGTTAATAACTACGTAGGTTGCAATAAATTTTTTTTTTTAAATATCAGTTTTTTTTATCAATTCACGTAAAACAATGATTTCGATCCATTATTTTTACCTATATATAATATTTCATAACCAAAATACAGATGCAATAAACGCTCGGATGATGTATCGAATTCTTTTAAACAAATTTAATAAAACACCGCAAACTTCTAGTCGGAAATTCATTTGAATAACGATAAAAAATATAATGTTTTTACAGTTTAACAACTTAACTTATCGGATTTCGACGGATTTGGCGGGAAATCCAGCAGTTATCAATTAAACGTTATACACACATGGCCATATCGAAATAATATCGCTGGCTTTGGGAGGCCGTAAAAGGCATTATCGAAATCATTTACATTCCTACAGGCGGCAGGACAATAACTTAGGCGTGTACCCCCTTTTACGAGTGCGGGGAGGGAACGAATTTTCGCCGGGTATAGCTAAATCTCTTAAGTGGTGATTTTGAAACATCGACTTTTCCACGTATATACGAGTCGATTTGTGAAAAGTTTTTCTCTCGTTCCCTTTAACACAGGACTGCTGAGAGACCGACTGAGCGAATGTTTATTTATTCTACTCTCGCGGAAAGCCTTATATACATAAAGTGTGTGTGTGTGTGTGTGTGGCACTGCTCGATGCTTGCGCCCACGCGTATTGAAAAATGTGCCTAAATCGCTGGGCCCGTACGAACTCGCTGATCCCGCAGGGCTTTGCATTCGAATGGGAGTGAGAGAGAGAGAGAGAGAGAGAGAGAGAGAGAGAGACTGTGAATTCGGCAGCGCACGGCGGCACCTTTTAGGAGATTGGCTCAATAAGCACGTCCCTCTAACGCGTGGAAGAGTAAAAGCACGAGAGAGAAAGGAGGCGACGAGTAATGTTGTGTCTTCAAATATCGCACCGTCGCGGGCGGTATAAGCGGCGACCACACCGCGTAAAAGTGATTCAACAATATTTCATGCATGAAAATCCACTTTCTCGGGGGGAGGGCTTGCGGGGGTACTTTTGCTACGATTTGTATGAAATTTCCGACCACAGCCCCCTCCCCCCCCCCTGCCCTTCCCACCGGTAAGTTATGCCTCGCGTGCAGAGAGTATACACAATCTCGTTTGAATGATAATGCGATATATTTGGCTGTATATATGCGCGCTGCTCCCGCGCGAGGATGCACTTCCGCTAATTTAATATATGGGACACGCAAAAGTGTTTGCCACCGGTGCTGCGCCACCACCACTGCTATATACCTACAGCACACGCGGCAGCGCGAGCTGGTATTCCTCAAATTAATTTCTTGTATTTATGCGGGCGTGGGTTGTAAATAAAAAATGCGCTTTGCAAGAGGAGGGTGAAAACTATTTTCGCGAATAAGGTGGAGTTTGTAACATTTTTGAGCTACTGTATACCGGTATGGGTCTACGTCGAAATGTGTCGAAATTAGTAGAGCGTGTTGGTGAGGGAGCGCGATGCGTGTATATGGTTGGATCGGAATTAAATGTGGAAATTTCGTTGGTTCCGTGTGGTTACGCAAAAATATATATTTAGCTAAAATCTAGGGTATTAGAGGTTGACGATTCTGTTTTGTTTTTTTTTTGTTGCAAAGATTTGTGCTGCGTATATTCTACTCAGTGAAATTCGTTCCGTTAAGGATTACTTGAATTGATTGTATAGTTCTTTTTCTTTTGCGGAGATAAAGGGAAAATCAGCGGAATCGAAAAAAAAAAGCGGAAAAGAAATGGAATTTTAATCAGACGAGAGACAAGCTCTTGCAGCGCATTTAATGAACTATCTCCTCGTCGAAAGAAATTTTAATTATTTATCTTAATTACGAGTTTTATTTTAATTAAATTCATGTGATATGTGATGCGCGTTTTGGTGAGTACTGCATAAGGCAAAAATCTCAAAGTTTACATTAACTGCACAGAATATTAATTACAACCATTCAATGCTTTTTCACGTAATATTGTAGTATCTTATTTATAGGAAAGCTAATAAATTGTTTCGAATGTAATATGTACTTGTGATATGACACGAATTTAATATCACGTATTTAATACGATACTTGATGTAACTGGTTAATATACAATTTCGGCCGAGTCAAATTATTTGAATATATAGTCAAGGGCAGTGATTGAAATATGCCGAATAAATGCTCCCATTACCAGCTTATAATTTTCCAATTCTTAGAAGGTAAAGTTGCCTTTGTATAGCGTAAAATTCCAACAAAACTGAAAATTTTAATTTTCTTGTGCTTTTAAAACACAGGCTCAACAGCCTTCATCTCTGACTACTTTCTTAACTTTCTGTTCCACAGGCGTTCCTATTCAAAGTATTAAAATTGCAGGTCGAGCATACTTATATTAATTTATACATACCACGAATACTTTGACTCGAAATCCACCACTCGTCCTAAAGTGGCATATACTCAATATTTGTTTGTTTAATTTGTACGTGTTACAAGTATAAAGCTAATAGAAAATTTGCACATTCCGAAAACAGAAAATCTCTCCAGCGAAGAGCGCGAAAAAAAATTCACACTCATTTAGAATTCCATAAGAGGGAGTTGGCTCGATTGTTTTGCGCCAGTACCGCGAAAATGAAAGAAAATCAACGTAATTAAGTCCGGCGTGCTTCCGAGCGGCGGCAAAAAAATCAAAGTTTAATTAATCAAACGAGAGAAAAGTATCCGCAATGCGCTTAATGAATGACGATAGCCCGAGACTAGCACCGCGCTGCCGCTGAACCTCGCCTGGATATAATCAATTTGAATGTACAATTTTCCGTGTTTGTCCGGCGCAAATAGGAAACGACGCGCGCGCGCTGGCTCGTGGCCGCTCCAAGTTTCGAGTATCCATTAAAGCCTCGCACTTTACAGAATTACTTCCAGCGGAGAGAGAAAGAGAGAAAGGCCGAGCTGAGCGCGCGCGCGGGGCTTTATGCAACTTGTAATCGTTATTGCTTCATGAGTGTAAATTCGTTGCAGTGCAGTAGTCGGTGTGCACGGAGGGTTGCAGAGAAAACTTGAAAATTTTCTCTATTGCACATCGGCGCGGGCGAGCGGGCATCTGGCCGAGATTCTTTTTCTCGTCGCTTGTTTTTTATTTTGTTTTCATTGCTGGCTACAGTAGCTCGCGAAATGAGCGCTATACACTTCTGCAGATACGACTGGGCAACTTTGCGAGTTTTATTGGAATTATTATTTGTTTATAGGGGTATAGGAAAGAGAGGAGAGAGCTGATCAATGCAGCGACGAAGCGTTAATTGTTGATGGTTCTTCAAACTCTTTTTTTTTTCATATATAGGTCCATTGTATCGTGTGAAAAATATGCATATTCACTGTGTGTATCGTGTATTTTCAACGTTGTATGAAAATGCGCGTGATTTTTTTCAATAAGACTTCACTTGCGAGCCCCGAGCGCTGCGCATATTGATATTCGCAATTTTAATAAAGTTCGACATATAATTGATTCGCTCGAGCGTGAAATTTGTTTAAAAAATCATTTTAATTCAAAATTCATTCGTACGGATAATTTTAATATTAATTGAATTAAATTATGACCGACTAACGTTGCGAAATCATTTCACTGTAAATTATTATTGATTGTCTGGAAATTATGCAAACTATATTAGTTTTGTTGACGATAAAAGCGTGCATTGCATTATAATTAATTAGATGATTCGATCCCTATATCGACGGATCTCGTATTTACAAGATATTTTTTTATTTAAAACAGAATTATTTTAAATCTTAGGTACTATTTTCTTATACGCTGGGTAAATAATGAATCTCTATACAATTTACAGTAATCAAAATCAATAAATAAGATGTTATCGATTTGTCATCCTTTTAATTAACTTTTTAAAAATCCTTCTAACCAGTTTGTCAGTCTTCCAATTAAATGATTCGCATGTAACCTCACGAGTAACATTAATCTCACGCTCATTAAGTTCGATAAATTTCCTCGAGAAGCCGTGAAAGTTAAATATATGCAAAATTCATCCTTATTACGTTGTACACGAATTTTTCATTGTCCCGGCGACACGGCCAATACTTCACCGATTCACATTAGTCGCCGCAGAGGAAAGAGTGAGATAGGAAATGCGAATACTGTGCGCGCGCGCGCGATCGCATTTTCTCAATAATTCATAGCCTATTCGCTTCTATCAATGAGAATCCCGCCGGCAGTTCGAGGGGGCAATTTCCTCTCTCGCTCCTCCTCGTAGTTGTCGTCGTCGAAAAGAGAGAAAAATAAGACACTGCAGCGGTAGTCTCGATTGCTTGCTTTCTCTCCATCTCTTTGATTCCTCGCAAACGAGCAAAATCCTAGAAAGAGGAGCACTGCACGCTATAACCACTTTTCGCTCCGTGTATATATATAAATACATGCCAAAATCGCGGAGAGTATGTCGAGAGTATGAGCGAGCGAGCTTTATAAAAGTGCTATCGAGCGACAAAATGGTGCACGCGCAACTACTCAAAGTCTTCCTCCTTCTCTCCCTTTCTCCGCGGAGAGTATAAGAGAGCGTAAGCAACTATAGCGCAAAGTAGGAAGTGTGTGTGTGTGTGTGTGTGAGAGAGAGAGAGAGAGGCAAGTGGAACGCAAAGCGCGAAGAGGGAAGAATCGGAGGGAAACGATGCCTGGCGCGATACGCCGCATAAATTGTATCAGTGGCTCAAAGAGCATTGTTTGTTCTCAGGGCTTATCGGCCGCGCAACACTCGGCATTCTGTGTGCGCTCCCGCTTCTCTCCTCGCTTGCACGCTTGCACTTGCCATCGCCTCTTCCTCGCCTCTACTCCCCCCTTTCCCCTATACCCCCGTCGGCGCGTATACGTCTGCGATAGGTTGCATAGAGGGCTATTGAAAATTCTTGCTAGTTGCCAGCCTCTGTGTGTGTGCCCGCGTGTAAGCGAGCCTCGCTCTGCTATCTCATTGACTTGATTCTGCGGAATTCCGTATGGGAAGTGGCGTTTTTACACCTGATAATTAATGTGATGACTGCACGCGAGCCTCGTGGCTTCTTTTTTTATAGTGAATACAATATACTACTGGATAATGGTCTTCGTTTACTGATCTTTCGCACGGAAAGTTTGTCGCAGATTTGTATAATATCGGAGTTTGGGAATGTCGGTAGAGTTGGGTTTTACGCATACGCAAGGGTGTGCTTTTATGTTTTGGCACTTTAAGGCGCGCAGCATGTTCCGTGATGGTTACTTAAAAATTTAAGAATTCTAAAGTAGATTCTACGAGGTGGCGCTTAAACTGTCCAATGTTTAAAGAGACCCGATGTTAAAAAATTAATAGTCTAATTTGAAATTTAATGTGATTCTTTGACATTGATGAGTACATAATATGTACAAAAAACTTTACTAATTAAAATAAAAATTATACTTACAGACAACTTATAATTTTAAGAAACTTTTTAATGTTATAATTTTCTAATTACAATATTCTTTTCGAAAGTGTAATTTACATAAGAAGTGATCTCTTTCATATGGAGGGAAAAATATGAAAAGAGCTTTGAAAAAACTGCATAATTTTTCATTACTTAAAACACATTTTAAAACATTTTTAAAAATAAATTAATAATAAATATGTAATTACATGTGTGTAAATTGTATAAAGAGCAGCATTTACTGTGTATATTAATTAATATTCTGCTTTGCGTGTTCAGAAAATTTGACTGCAGTATTTATTATACGAATAATGTTATATACTTATACTTAATTTTAATTTTTGTTTATATATAATCGTGCAAAGAATCAAAAAATTGACGATGATAATCCAAGTAAAAAATTATTTAAATATTTACCAGTAAGTAATTAAAAACGTATAATATTAAATTAATACATTTTACTGTTTTGAAAGAGTAACATCTTAATATTCTATTTTATAAAAGAATAAAATTTAGTTATTCAACTTTATAAAAGAGTAAATCGTACATTTACTCTTTCTACCGGTGGATTTTATTCTTTTAGATTCATGTATATAGTTATAACTGAGTTTTTTCTGATTCGGCCTCCGAAGTACTGGTTAGTCCAAAATAGCTAGGAAGTGCTGGCCAAACGCTATCAATTTTACCTCTGCTATCAGTAAATATATTATGTTTTAACCTTCTGACAGCCGGCATTTTTCCTACTGAAAAAATGTAACTTTCTCGAAATTTTCCATATAAATGTTTCTTAAGTAATAATATATGTGGGCCGATCATGGAATGACGCCATATGGCGTCATGTCGGCTGGCGGTGGTAAAGGGAAATTTTCAAAATTTTTATATCAGCAAAGAAAGTTTTTTAAGGATTTTGAGTGTTGCTGAGAACGAGTTTGATACTTATTTTGATCAAAAAGGGATGCTAGATAATGTTTTTCTATTTATTATTTCTTTCGTTTCACATGGAAGTAAAGAGACCGATGCCAGACAAAAATACGATATTTTTAAAATTTTTGGTCTGCCATCTTGGAATTGAAAAATTGAAATTCTTATTACATATTTGTGCTCAGCAACCTCAAAAACCTCCGAGTAAGAAATTTCAAGCAAAATTATTGCATGACGCCAAATGCCATCATCTCGGCTGTCAGAAGGTTAATCTAGTCATTTTTATAAAACAATTCTCTCAGTGTATACACAGGATGACAAAATGAAATGGTCGCAATGAACATGAGATTCTGATATTAAGGTGACTACGTAGGATTCGCAAATATTAACTTAGGAAAAAGTGAGCACACGTGGATACTATACACTAGGTATATGTTTCACGAGAGCTTGTCCATACACAAACACACATATACAGGATAGCAGCTATACATTTGCATAGATTGCGTATGCAATTTAAGTTGCAACTGGGCGAGCGGGTGACTTGGTCACTATAAATAAAACCCAGGCGTTCGTCTTAATCTCTGTTCACACACACACACACGCACACACACACACACACACACACGCGCGCACGCACGCACGCACGCACGCACACACACACACACACATCAAGATCAAATCTGGGGGTACCTGTTTTGATCTTGATGTCGTCGACCCCTACATGTTTTGATCTTAATTAAACAGTTGTCTAAGAAACTATAATTTATTTCATAAGTGATTATTAACGCAAACTGTATCCTCTTTCACAAAAGTAAAATTACTTGATGCTTTACAGTTGTTGTGTAAGAAATTATAAATTTATAACATTATCATCATATATTTAACAATTTATTTTGTTTAACAAATATTCTAATCGATTATCAGGGTGATTCGTTAATGTTTTAGCTAAAAGGGATATTTTTTTATTCATAACTATTGCTATGGCTGCCTATGGCTCGAAATGCCACTGACTAACTCTTTACGTGCTCCTACCTATATATCTGCATTGATGTTGAATGGTATATAGAAATTTAGCATAAATTATAAGAAAAGTTATATTAAAGAGAATGAATCTATTTGATAAATTACTTAATTGTGTTAACTGTAGTTTTAAACGTATTTCTTAAATACATCGTATCGTTCAATCTATTAATTGTATAATTGTGAAAATTCTTTTTTACTCTTGATGGTATCTGTTTCTAATATTACGACTCTTTTAAAATTAATATCATGGTCAGTACTTTGTACATCTTGAAATAATGCTGATTTTTCATTGCAGTTTTTGTATACAACTTTTAAGCTCGTTTATAGCCTAATAATTTTTTCTTACATTAGTCAATGGCATTCGCTGTGAATTAATTCCTATTAATTCTATGTACAATATAAGATTTATTTGCCATTGGTAGTTGGTCTTTTCCTATCGTAATTACAGTATTTAATTTATACGTTTAAAATTTTTTATATATATTGAAATGCAATTATTTACACTATTAACATTCCACTACAAAAATATATTTATCTAACTTCAATACTCTATTTTTTTCAATAAATAAGTAGGTATAGTTAAATAAAAGTTAGTTAAATAAAAGTTAGTTTAATAAAAGTTCTTAGTATAAGTTTAATTTGATATATGAAGTTTTACATGCATTTTTTTAGTCAAACATTATAGCAATTAAGAAATATTACTTATGTCGACTGTACTCTACTATAAACTGACAAAGATTTTTCTATTGGTCTTACAGTCTAATCAATATTAATG
>UELV01169949.1:0-10038 GCA_900490015.1 Megastigmus stigmatizans | reverse complement strand
ACATTATGGAGACGAATGTCGCCGAAAACAGATCTATACGTCTCCACGTCAAAGACAAAGTTACGAACGAGATCTTTTTGATCGATTCAGGGGCAGAAATTTCTGTTACCCCTAAACCACCTGGCCATTATGAGAAGTCTAACATTAAATTATATGCCGCGAACGACACCGTTATTAATACATACGGAACATTGCGTAAAAAATTGAATTTAGGATTCATGGAGGGGACGCCTTAAAACACTTTCACCTATTGCCTGACTTAAACAAAAAGCAACTGATCAATGCTGGTACCCATGAAATTATTTCGGGAATCAACAAGGCAGTTCATAATCTGCAGATTTCACTCCTAAATCCAAAAAACCGATATGCGCACATTTTAAATAAATTTCCAGCGGCCATAGGCATTGATAAACCGAAACCTCTTAAAAAAAGAGGCATTTATCATCACATTAAAACCTCTGGTCCACCGTGCGCGCAAAGAGCGCGTCGTTTACCCCCGAAAAGCTTAAAATTGCGAAACGCGAATTTGAAAAATGGTGTAAAACGGGTATCTGCAGACCCTCTCAAAGCCCTTGGGCGACTCCCATACATATGGTTTTAAAAAAGAATGTGGAATGGCGAATCTGCGGAGTTTATCGAAGATTAAACGAGGTTACGGTTCCGGATAGGTATCCCATACCCAATGTACACGATTTCTCCGCGAATCTATTTGGGAAAACTATATTTTCCGCGCTCGATTTAGAAAGCGCATTTTTACAGATTCCCATTTTCCCCGAAGACGTGCCGAAAACGGCAGTCATTACACCTTTCGGCCTCTATGAATTTCTAGTCATGACTTTTGGCTTTAGAAACGCATCGCAGACTTTTCAACGATACGTCAACATGGCGTTGGGGGATTTAGACTATGTTTTTGCCTATATTGACGACATATTAATAGCTTCTACCTCTCCCGAAGAGCATGAAAAGCATTTACATACAGTACTCGAAAGATTGCAAAATTTTCACTTACAGCTCAATTTAAGCAAATGCACTTTCGGTACGTCTTAGTTAGTCTTCTTAGGCCACACAATTAATAAAAACGGTCTCGAACGAGACCCCAAACTTGTAGAGTCAATTAAAAATTTTCCCAAGCCCCATACTGTTAACGAATTGCGCAGATTTCTGGGCTTGGCAAACTTCTACAGGCAATCAACGCCACGGGCAGCCGAAACACACAGACACTTACACGCATTGATAAAGGGCAACAAGAAAAGAGATAAAACACCTATAATCTGGAATGTAGACGCGGAAAACGCCTTCCATGAAATAAAAAATGACATTGTCAACACCGTAAATTTAGCCTACCCGTGTGAGCACGCGGAGCTGCGCGTTACATCCGACGCCTCGGATTTCGCCATGGGGGCCTCTTTGGAACAATTTGTCAGTGGGAAGTGGCAACCACTGGAATTCTTTTCAAAAAATTTACACCCCCACAATCTCGCTACTCCGCTTACGATCGCGAACTTACGGCTATATACGAAGCGTTGAGGTATTTTAATTACTTCTTGGAAGAGCGCTCCTTTAAAATCTACATAGATCATAAACGCCTAATTTATGCACTCGCGCAGAATCCGGATAACTGCCCTTCCATTCGCGCTCGCAGACTGTCCTACATTGCACAGTTCAATACAGAAATCTGTTATCTGCGGGGTGAGGAAAATTTGGTCGCCGACTTTCTATCTCGCATCAACCCCTCCATTGCCACAACCACCTTCAACTGGCAGGACGAGTTATCAAGCGGTGAACCATTCATCAAGAAAACCCTTGCAGCTATCAGCACTTTTCACTTTCCAACGTTCTTTACACTTGAAGTAATTTCACGCGAGCAGCAAAGCGACGAGGAACTAAAAACCATCTCGGAAGACCCGGGTCACCCCCTAAAATTAACCAAATTGCGCTGGGGACCCGAACGTGTATATGTGTACTGTAATTGTTATTCAAAAAAGTTTAGACCCTTTATTCCGCGAACCTTGAGAAGAGACATCTTGAATCTATTTCATATAAACAATGCACATCCGTCTGCTAGAGTGACAGACAGGCTCATCAGACAACACTATGTCTTGCCCAATATGTGCAAGGATATCAGAACATGGTGCAACTCGTGCATAGATTGTCAACGGTCAAAGGTTTCAAGGGAAAATAAACTTTTGCCTGCACACTTCGTAGTGCCCGATGCGAGATTCGCCCATGTTCATATAGATATAGTTGGCCCCTTACCTCCCAGCGAGGGCTATAAGTATTTACTGACTATTATAGACAGATTTTCTCGCTGGCCAGAGGCAGTCCCTTTAGTTGATATATCGGCACCTACAGTTGCACGTGCATTCTACGATACCTGTGTGTCACGCTTTGGTGCACCGATCACTCTTACTACTGACCAAGGACGACAATTTGAGTCGCAACTATTCAATTCGCTACTAGAGTTGATCGGCAGTCAGCGCACTCGTACGACGGCATACCATCCTGAGTCAAACGGAATTATCGAACGATGGCGCAGACAGCTGAAAACAGCGAGAATGTGCCTGACGCAGAATCCTGACTGGGCCAAAATACTGACGACTGTTTTATTAGGGCTACGTACCAGAATGCGTTTAGACACTGACGCCAGTCCAGCGGAACTGTTGTACGGCACTAAGTTGGCGATACCGGGCGACTTACTGGAATTCCGAGACTTAACTACACAAGGTGATACCTTTCTAACGGAATTCAAACAATACATGTCCTGAATAAAACCCGTACCGGTAACTCATAAAAACTCCATGAAGCCTTTCGTTTTCAGGGCAGCAAAACCGCCATTAACTCAGCCGTACACAGGCCGCCACAAAATCATATCTCGACATCCAGACGGTCATACCTATGTGATTGAAAAGAACGGAAAACACACATCAGTAAACGTGCAACGGTTAAAACCAGCCTATTATTTGGCCGACGAATTTAATCAATTCACTCAAAACGGAAATGCAAACCCCAACTCCCAGGCGGCGGGAAGTAACCTGCAACATTTCCTCTCACCCGAGACGAATTTGCCCTCTAAAGACATTGCGCGTAGACACGTAAATGATGCAGAAAGCATCTCAAACAATTCTCAAACAACGTTTCCACATCACGCGCTTTAGCTTCCCCCGCTCGAGTTACCAGCGAGTCCGAAAAACCCGAGAATTCTAACGCATTTTGCAATTCTCCTGCACCAATGCAGGAGCGTGGTAACAGTCTCGCGCACGGATCGTCGCAGGAAAACGAGGACTGCGATATAGGTACCTTCCTCACTCAATGTACCACTTCTAACGATACTCTAGTGGCCAGCGCACAGCCACAGAGCGAAACTGACGATATGCATTACCGAATGAAGTGCAAAATACGCAAAGTAGGGCCGGTGCAGACTCTCGCGACAATAACAGTAAAATCATCGACCAACCACCAATTGAAAATAGAAAAAAGAAATTTGTTCCTAACATTTTAAAAAGGAAACAATTAGATTCCATCATTAAACATAAAAATAAAAAAGGAACAAAAACTGTTAGACTTAACGATACGGTCAATATCAAATTTGTACATAAATCCCCGCACTCGGCCCCTAATCCTAATTGTAAGCGGAACAACAACCTTTTTAAGAGCAGGCTGGAGGAAATACTAAATTGCTTGAAAAAAGCACTTATTAACCAGAGGAAATTCTGTTCACATTTTCTGAGCTCACCCAGGCCATGATGGCAGTTCCTGGGGCTTCAGACCAACGCCACGACTAGCGCACAGCTGGGATTAAACTTCTCATCTCTCCAGAATCTGACCGCACTGAAGCTGCCCTACCACCAGGACATCGATGACACTCTGGAATCCCTCACGGAGCTTAATTTACGCGATATACAGGTGGAAAATACTCTTGGAAAAACGAACAAGCACAACAAGCTTTTAATCCACGCGTCGTGAGGGACATTCTCCCCTGGGTGCCGTCCTTCTCCTTCACTGCGGCCGGATGTAAGATTTTTATTCGGGACACCACGCGTCATCACGTTCACGCGTGCGGAGCCTCCGTCACGCCCAAATCTGCTTCGAACTATTATTACACTTTCGAAATCAAAGAGCACATCAATTAACTTTTGTAGTAATTTCATTCTCTTTTTTGCAACTTTCAATTTTTAACTTTAAAATTTAACTGACGCAACTTTTCTTATGTATAGTTTTTAAATTCACTTTGACTTAATCCGCAAATTAGCATCGTTTTTCTTTCTATCTGCGTTTTACCCATAAATAATATTCAGACTTCTCTCGCACCCATTTATCTATTTTGTCATTTTTTCTCAACAACCTCTTTTCAATTTAATTTCTATCAATATTTGGCTCTTCTAGCTTTACATATACACTCAATTTTAGAGAGGTCTGGAAATTATCATAAGTGGCTTAAATACTACCACAATATTGTCAACAGTGTAAAATGTATCAACAAACTCAGTTTTGTACAGCATTCAATGCTCAATTTTAATTGTCACGTCATCACGATCATACTTGCATACAGTGCTTTGGCAAAAGTCAAAGAAATATAAGCTCAGCGCCTTATACTTAATGCATTCTCTTAGCAACGTAAATTGTATTATGTGTATTAAACACATCTTCGTGATCATAAGATCTGTCATACAACTGTGATTCAATATATGTGATACGCGTTTAAGCGACATAATTATTAAACTAAGAATAAGCGTAATTACAAAACGAGAGAATAGACACAATCTGTAAATAAGTACTCACAACGCTCAAAGTAATCACAAACGTAACACAAAGTAATTACAATTACGAATTAAACAGTAATTAGTAATTGCAAAAAATAATTGCAACTACATTAATAAGTAAATTAAAAATCACAAGGCGAGTACTTTTCATATGACACATCATCGTATATATGCTAAGCGTTTTACTTGTAACGACAAGCAACTGTGATATGTTCATCACCTAACTGTACATAATGTCAATCACCTCATATATTTATATATTACCATGTACCTGAGCTGTATAAAATTTTCAGCATTATTTAAATGCAGGGGGGGAGTGGTGTGGGAACCAACCTTGCCCGAGCAAGCGTGAAGCGCCACCGACGCTACAAGCAACAAGCAAGTTCTCATGTAAACGCCTCTGCGCAGGCGTCAAGCGTAACCGACCTAATGTGCTAATCACTTTATCGACAGTCGTCAGACTACCTCCGATCTTCAACTAATAAAGACACTCTCATTAAGGGGATGTGCGGCCCTCGGAAAGATTCCTACCTTACCGGTAGTGTCCGTAATTTCGTATTGAACAAAATATATAAAGATAGCTATTAATTTTCGGAAAAAACGCTCTGTTACGACCTCCGAAATGATGTAAACATTATGCCATTGCAGTTTCATAAAATTCCATGCAGGATTCCCGGAGATTTTCTTCCCCAAAATTTTCGAGGAAAAAAATCTCCGAGAATCCTGCATGGAATTTTATGAAACTGCAATGACATAATGTTTACATCATTTCTGAGGTCGTAAGAGAGCGTCTTTTTCGAAATTCAAACAAAAAAATTAAAGTTATCTACCTGCATCATCCACGCATATATATAGATATACATGGTAATGCAAATCAAGATGGCGTCTTCCATACACGTAGGTAAGAGTAGAAAACTTTTCTTTTTTTCGTTGAATTTCGAAAAAAACGCTCTGTTACGACCTCAGAAATTTTCTACTCTTACCTACGTGTATGGGAGACGCCATCTTATTTGCATTACCATGTATATCTATATATATGCGTGGATGATGCAGGTAGATAACTTTAATTTTTTTGTTTGAATTCCGGAAAAAACGCTCTGTTATGACCTCAGAAATGATGTAAACATTATGTCATTGCAGTTTCATAAAATTCCATGCAGGATTCCCGGAGATTTTCTTCCCCGAAATTTTCGAGGAAAAAAATCTCCGAGAATCCTGCATGGAATTTTATGAAACGACAATGACATAATGTTCACATCATTTCTGAGGTCGTAACAGAGCGTTTTTTCCGAAAATTAATAGCTATCTTTATATATTTTGTTCAATACGAAATTACGGACACTACCGGTAAGGTAGGAATCTTTCCGAGGGTCGCACATCCCCTTAATAACCAACATCTTTAATTTCTCCAGCTATTAACTCCGGGAGCAGGCCTCCCACAATAACATTCAAACTGAGGAATTAATCTTTATTATTCAAAATTTTAATATTTGAATTAAGTCGAAAAAATGGTAAAAGTTTAATTTTCCAGTTTGGGTGTTATCATCAGTCTGGTAAAACCTAATAAGAACACCAAACCTACGTGAACTTTATTTTAATTAATCTCCCCTGTTGGAAAAATCCAGCTGGAATTCCAGCTGGAAAATCCAGTTCGTATTCGGAATTCTAGCTAGATTTTCCAGGCTCCGCCGGGATTCCACGTGGATATCCAGAACCTGGATTTTAGAAAATCATTACTAAAAATTGAAATTTAAGTAGATTTGGTGATCAAATTAGGTGTTACCATGAGGATTATAACACCCAAACTGAGTAATTAAGCTTCCATATTCGAAGTTTTTGTATTTTAATAGAATTTAAAAAATGTTAAAAATTCTAATATAAAAGCTTAATTACTCGATTTGTGTGTTATCATTCGCATGGTAACAGTACCTAATATGGTCACCAAAATCTACTTAAACTTCAATATTTAGTAATTATTTACAAAAAACCTGTTCTGGATATCCACCTAGAATTCCAGCCTGCAATTCCATTTGATTACAGCTGGGATCCAGGCGGCGCCTGTAAAATCCAGCTGGATTTTTTCAACAGAGCCCCTATGAAAAATACTTCTCCGTGAAAATTCACGTGGAATCCACGTAGATATTTTCCACAGCAAACATATAACGATACCGAAAAACCTACGTGATCTTTAATTTATATAAATTATTTCTATTTTCTATGTAGAATTCTACGTGAATATCCACGTGAATATTTTCAGCAAGGATCTATTTTCGTAATGGTTTTTGAAACTGATTTCGCAACTGGTTTTTTGATCAAATTATCCGGATCGTGTCTGAATCTGAATCGTTCGTCCGTATCTATAGCAATGAATAATCTACGTAGACACGTACCACAATATAGATATATCACGCCATTACGGTACGCTTTACAAATTACGGCTACGTTCAGATACCTATCGAACGTTTCAAATCATACGACTGAGAAAGAGACGTGCCATTTTATGAATGTTTAACCTATATATGAATTCCGTATCGTTTTCTATTGAGTACTACTTAGCCTAAAAGATGCAAACGAAACTAAGGGAATGCAATCTTTGCTTGTTCAATAAAAAAATGAAAATTAATTTTAATTTGTAATAGCTTGTAGTGCATTAAAAAAATCTATTACTCTTATACCGTATATGTGAATAGCAATACGTAAAATGAAAATCATATTACTCCTATTGAGAGTAATGTTTACAAATATCTATTTATCATATTGTTATTTTATTGCTTCACTGTTGTCAACAAAATATTTCAATATGATTGCATCTGTCAATAAATTAGCTATTATTTTAATGTGAGTGAAGTGTTGTTTTTGTAACACTTGTGATTGATTATCTGGTTGGAGGTATTATGCTAATATATACTTTTGCACAAAATTCAAATAAAATTATTTGCATATTTTCTAGTTATTACTGATCAGAAAAATATGTGTATGTTAGGGGCATATTATGGACAGAAAATCGTAGAAAATTAATATTATAATCTTATAGTGTGTTTCTCCATCAACAAAATCTTTTTAAGCTATGTTGGCAATGTTTTAGTATTTAATAATTAAAATTCTTTTGCAACTGTCTAATTACAGTAATAAAATAAACAATGTCGAGTGTACCGCAAATGTCTAGTGGGTTAAGTAAATTAAAAAAAAAACATTTCCGTGTAAAACATCAAAAGGTTAAAGTGTTTCGCGCCAATGAACCATTACTTAGTGTATTTATGTGGGGTGTCAATCATACAGTGAGTTCAGAAAACTAATATTAATATTTTTAATTGTAATGTTTATTGATCAATAAATTGGTTTATTAATCTTCAGCTCAAACTAATTGTATTAAAAACTTATATTGACTTATTATTTAAATGCTATACAGTTCTTCCATTTTTTAGAAAACTAGCCTTAGTCAAAATATTTATACCAGAAAAGGTAAAAGATTGCTGTATATGTAAAAACATATCTGCTATATCATATATTTATAAGCATCAGAATCAGAATTGAAATTTAAGGACATTTACGTATATCGATTTCTTAGAAAATCTTTGAAAATCGGTTTCTATGTTAAATCAGGTATCCTTTATATGTGGGTAAAATGAACCCCCAAGCAACATGAAATTTGGATATATTGAGTCTTGAAATTGCACGTTTTAACATTGAAAGCCTATAATGAGAAACCATGGCCAGAGACGTTTCAGTCAATTACAAACTAAGTTATCAGACAATTTTTTTAAAAGCTAAGCACCTGATGTAAAATAACAATTCGAATCGTTATGAAAAAAGCTGAATAGGAGAAGCAGTGCTCCTTATAAAAATGCATAAGCTGAAAGTTTTAATCCTATGCTATAGTATATCTATGTAGGTGCATAGTATTTCACTCTCTTTTAACTTTTGGGTTCTATTTCACTTTCTATCGACATTCTGATGTTCGATATGAATTCTGAGATTTCCACGTTAGATAACGCAGTGTAATATCTTAGAAAACTCTAATTTAATGCTGAGTTGAGCACCACGGCAGGTAGTAAATATCCTTAAGGTATAAATTAATAGTTACCTCAGTAGAAATAAAAAGAGTATGAGGTAAAGGTATGAATAAGAACAGATATGTATGTGTGTCGATTGGAAGATACATAGAAATTTTTTTATACCTATACATACCTTTTTGTGCATTTTTGTACAACGTACTAAAACCCGATTCTTATTCTTTATTCTGTGAGTCTTTATATTTTTATGTATGCTTTTTTACAGCTTCTTGCTTTTTGTATATTTAGGAATTTAACAAAATGTTAAAATTCTGAAGTATGCCCCGTTAGAGATTAATTTAGATACAAACTAATAAATAATTACTAATAAATACTAATAATTTTGGGTGGAATTTTGTCTGTTTTATCGTTTATAATCAGTTTTTATCATCATTTATTAGATTTTTTCAGCTCTTATGGATCATTAATGGAATTTATCAATTCCTATTGATTTTTATCAGTGTTTATCAATCACTATCAGTTTTGTTTTTATTATTAAATATATATATTTATTTTACTTATTATCAGTTTTTATTAGCAATTATCTGTTTTTTTTTTTTCATTATCAATGATTATTATTTCATTAATTTAAACTATTTAAAATAAATAAACAATTGCAAACAATAATTAAACTAATGCAGTAATAATAATAACAATAATCATACGTATGTCAAATAATCAAATGATCATTATTATTATAATTGTTATTATTATTGCTGAATTAGTATCATTATGTTTATTATTATTATAAATAAATAGCTGTAAAGACACTGATATTCTTAAAAAACCCTACTGAAAATAGTCAGGTGATTAATCAGGTGAAAATCATCTGATTAATCAAATAGAAATCATGTAATAGATCATAGGATTAATTATGTAATAAATCATGGAACAAATCACATGATTATCACATGATTATTTACATGTTATTATCGACTCCATTAATCATGTGATAATCAGATGATTTTATCGCATAATCAACACATCCCTATTGAAAACACCCATATTATTCCGTATATTTGTTATAAAAATTAATTAGATTTAATTAGAATAAAAAATTAATTAATAAAATAAAATAAAAAATACAAAAAACTCGACCCAGCCGGGACTTCAACCTTGCACTTTCAGATTATCAAGGTTACCAATAAAAGGATCCTTTTTGCTCTAGTTGTTATTGAGATAAAAGAGAAAAGTTACTTTAACCCATTAACTACCAAGACCCCGAA
>UELV01169947.1:0-13742 GCA_900490015.1 Megastigmus stigmatizans | reverse complement strand
TATATATATATATATATATATGTACACGTACATTGGCGCTGACGCGAGCGCGCGCATGGCACGTAAGGTGCGTGAAGAGCGCCGGCCTTTGTAAAACGCGAACCGAGGGCATCGGCTCTATACCTTCGTTTTTTTTTTCTTTACATTTCATACGAGGATATGATTTTACACATGTACATGCATTTTTGCTGCAGTCTTGGTTCAACAAATTGTCGCGAAAGATAACGTGAGTGACGCATGAGGCTTGGATCGATTGTCACGGTAGGAAGAGGAGTTCCGTGTGTGCGTGAGATTTTCTTTTAGTGCGAGAATTATTGCAGCTGAATTTTTATTTTACGTCGATTTTTAATGGACTGCTCGGCAATTTCGTTACGCTCATTGGGGATCGCGTGTTAATTTTGCTTAGAAAATAACGGCATCGTTTTATCGTCAGTGCGTTTATGTGCGGACAGAGGTGAACGCGATGGATTATGATTAATGAAATCGTTGGGTATCTTTAGCCATTATTGTATATTTAAATGGAAAAAACTGTCTTATGTAATAATCGAGTATATTTAAAGTCTAAATAAAATCTAGCTGCACCATATCAATTCCACTTCTAAATATTCTCCATTAATATTTATTCGAAACAGCCTTGCAACTCTTGTTTATTATTCACCCATCATTAATTTCAAAAATACGAGAAATGCTTAATACAGTGACAGCAACGGCCAGGTCTCTGCTTATAAAACAAATTGTCGTATCTAATTTGCACAATCACGTATTACCGTTTTCACGCAACCCGCCGCTGCCGACTAGTCCTCTCGCGTCTTGATAAGCATATTAAGTTTCATCACGTGCCGCCGAAACAGTCCCTCGGTAATGAGCTTTATTTTGCATGACACTCGGGGCAGCAGAGCAGTAATATCAAAATAACATCTTTGACGTGTATATATGTACGGAATTGCAAAAACTCGTCATCTGGCGCGCGACAAAAATGCGGCACAGTGTTGGCGCAACGCTACACTGCAACTTTAATTGCCTGACAGTTTGATGACACTTCATTTTGCCCGACTTACTACACTTTCATGTGTGCGCGCAGAAATATTTAATTGGAAAAATCGTAAAAGTGCGTCGATTCTATAATCGTTCGTTTTACTGCACCTTCCGAACTTCGATTTATGCTAATATGCCTCGTAAGCGTAAATTTTTTAGCACGAAAAAGTTTGTGTATACGTGGAGACCGACCTTTGCTTCGTAAGAATAATAATACTTTCACTCTGGCTCCAAGAAATAGAACGTACACGTAATTATTATTTAAATTAGAATGATAATTAAATCGGCGCGCGGATAAAAGTCTGCTCCTTTTCTTTTTCACAGTGTGTTTGTGTCGAATCACGTCTTTCATAAATAAATTATAAAAAGCTTATCACTCGACGCAGCGCTGCGGGATTTTTCAATTCAACACCGCACCGAGATGAAAGCGACACGTTAGATCGTGTAGTTCATTAATATTTAGACATCAAAGATACACACACAATTTCGCAACCACTATGGAAAACATATTCGTTCGTCGAGAAAAATCAATATGTACGCTCAAACAAGCTCGTAACTCTGTATTATCTCGAGCCTTCCAAGTGTTCCTCGCGCGCATAAAACCTATCTACAAAATCTTAATCGTTGGTTCGATGTTTTCCAGGGCAGTTAAAAAGAAAGGCTTATCGCCTAATGACTGTGTTAAAGGATAAAACAATTTGCGTATCAATTTCAAATCCCAAAAGAAGCAGCCTGAAATACACAAACTATTAATTTCCGCTTAACCAGTTCACCACACGTAAAGTCGGCGTTTTACCCCGGGATACGACGACAACCGCAAGGATGACATCGCGGCGCTGCACTTAATAATGTCGTCCAAGCGGATCGTTAAGGATTTCCGGAAATCAGTGGCATGAAGCCGAAAAAAGGACGAGACCGTGCGGCTTAACGCCAATACCCACGGGGCGCGATAACAATTATCCATTGGAAGACAGAAAGAGGGGGGAAAATCCCGTTTTCTCTCGCTCGGGTATTGCAAGAGAGAGAGAGAGAGAGAGAGAGAGAGAGAGAGAGAGAGAGAGAAAGAGAAAGAGAGACAATATAATATCGTTCGAGTGTATACGACCGGTTTTCCGTGCACTTGGCGTCACGTATACAGCGGTGTACACGTAACATCTACGGTGTGCACTTAGAGGCCATCGGTTGAACAATCTCTTCATTTCTCTCTCTTTCTCTCTCTCTCTCTCTCTCCTCTCTCTCTCTATCTCTTGCGAACGCGAGCCAAGCATTTTTGTACCCGGCGTTGCTTCTTTTGCCTTTACTAACTGGAAAATATAATGAGCCGGATGATGATGAGCAAGCGTGGGCTCACTTTTGTGTGTGCAAGTGTGTGTATGTGTGTGTGGAGGGAGCTGCGGCGGCAATTTTTCCTTGATTACGAGGTTAGTTAGACTGATGGAACTTCCATTGGGTGACTTTGTTTTGACGTTTTTTGACGCGATCGTGGATATTGCGTTAGGCCTACAATTAAACACATTTCTTTCTTATTTGAATTGCGAGTTTTTCGATTCTGAATTTAATAACTACTCGTTCCATTAGGTGTTTTCTTTTATTGCATACAGATTGCTAGGTTTCGTGCAAAAATAAACTTTCTTTCAAGAGTTTACGATGAGCTTGTGGCGCCACGATTGATTCATCATTTTTTAACTGATTGTCGAGTGTATAGCTTTTGTAAAATATTTATCAATAAATCTCTGATAAAAATTAATTTGATCCATATGAATCACCTACTATTTACCGCATCCAATAAATAAAAAGATTACAGTATTATTATAATTTATTATCAACCACAATTCATAACTTTACAGTACTTGCACAGCACGCGATAAACGAAAAAGAAAAAAACTAATAAATCAAATTAATTACCGTAAACCATTGATATTTGCATAAGGAGCACTGACCGTCTAACGCATTCCGCATTGATACACAAAGCCACCACCTTTTTTTCTCCAAAAAATCCATGAAAATTAACTTGCCTCGCAGCGCAACGTGAAAAAATCACAACGGCTCGCCCTATCTCGAGCGACGTAACGATCTCCGCACGGAACACTGCCTCCACCATCGAATAATCATCCACTCGGCGGCGCTAATTAAAAAAAAAGCGCAACCTACCTCTCATTAATTGCCACAAAAACAAGCGGACGACGAGCGCAAAAGATGAAAAAGCGAAAAAAAAATAATATATATATCCAAGACGATTCGTATATACATGAAGAAGCTATACACGCAGAGTCTAGAAAGAAAACAAGAGACTGTGACTATCTCGCGGTAGGATCAGTCTTCGCTCGAGAGACGCCCGCGGCGATAAACTTTGAAACGCCTGCGCGCACGCGTCCGAAGGAGGTTATACCACAGCAGCGGCGGCAGAATTTTCATTCATTCATTCACAAAATCAGGAGCAGCTCGTTCGTTCGCACCTGTCGCCGTGCGCGCGCGTGTGCCTATAACTGCGATGCACATCGCTGCTGCTGCGCTACGCTTCTTTCACCCGTCGCTCTCCTTTCCTCTGAGCGATTTTATTTATAGACCCTTCGCGCGCCGATTTTAACGAGCCGCATGCCGCAGCTGATAAAATGCCCTCTGTCAATTAGCGGATCAACGCGGGGGGAATGCGATTATTCGCGGGGTCGCGATTTTAATTGGGGGGACTAATCTTCCCATGGCGCGGTGCGAAGATGCTTTGGGAAATTTCAGGGTATTGGATGAGAATGGCTTAATTCTAACCTGATTTTGAAATGTACGCTGCTGCCAGCTGAGGTTTTTATTTGCGACTGCAGCGTATAGAGCCGAGGAACAAGCGATTTGACAGCGAGATTTTCCTCTTGTATTACGCACCAGAAATTAGTCTTAACTGATCGATGCAGAGAAATTATAGATAGTAGATGTGATTTCAAAATATCATGACGGTGGCAAAAGAACATATTTTTTCGTAAAAACCGATACAATCGTGCAAAGCGAATACATTATTTAAGCTGACAACAATATTTTGTAACCATATTTGCACTTAGCGAGCTATAATATTTTTCCAGTGTGCACTTTTGCTTTTAGTCGTAAAGATTTGATTTAAAAGCTTTGGTAACGCATTTCGCATGATTTAAGGCACACTTTTATTATGTTTTAAAATTTATGAAAAACTGATGGGTAATTCATGGGTTTGACCAAGCGGGAGTTTACGCAAGTCAAATTGCCGAGTTCAATATAATTCAGAGTAATTTTACGGTCGCGGCGCAATTTTATATACGTGTATCCCTCGCTGCAGCCGAGTTTCGAGCAAGATGCTTGAGAAGCTCGATATGTTCGCTCATGACTTTTTAATCCAATTAAGCAATTATCTTTTTGAATATATATTCATCTTGCTTCGGTTCTGTATTATACTACTATTACGTAATACATTGGCAATTCTTAATTTGTTAGTTTCACGCGAAGTTTCTGACGAAAACTTTCTAATGCTCCTTGGGAAGCGATAATCGCGTATTAAATATGCCATATTTTTAAAGTTCCTCGATTGCGGGCTTATTCAGGCTAACAATGACCTGAGCTTTTACTCGTTAATATTCGCATACTGGAAAGGTGTGTGATGTACGCACCTGGTAATGAATATGACAATTTCTCTATAATTATCTTGAACAAAAGAAGGTCGCGAATATTTAACGCAGTGACTAATGAGTTTGTTATTTTTGTCTGTTTCAGGTACGTAAACGCTCCTTAACGAATTCTTGAATTTTCCATTTTACCCTCCTCCCATCGAAGCTAAAGTAAGTGAACTTTCATTAATATTTACATTTCACTGTCGATTTCTTAAAATCTGAAAAGGTCACAGTCTCGTGCCAAATATAAAAAGTAACTATAATAACTCGAAATCGGGTCAATCATACGACACCGAGTTTTGACTCTCAGAGCTACTTTTAGGCTGATTCACTTGAACAGTCTCAAAATCTTCATGAAATTAATCACACGGTCCGAAGAAACACTCGAATCGTCACGACGACAGACCCTCGCCAAGCCAATACCTCCCGCAATATCCCGTTTCTCTCCCCGCGCTCCTAAATAAAAAAAAAAGAAAAAGTTCCAACGAAGAAGAAGAAAATAATCAATCGGTCGCGGCCGTTGTATACCGCGGCGGTACCCAAGAGATCGCTTATACAGCGAAACGGTTAGAGAGTCGTGACGATGCACCTGCCGCCACGACGACGACGCCGGCACCGGGGTATATATACCAGCGACCCAAAGAGAGCGAGAGAGAGAAAGAGAACGGGTCGTTACCTAGAAAGCGTGACTCTCCCGCGGCGCCAAGTGCCTCCTGTGTGTAACACACGTCGCTTGCACGCGCGCTTATCGAGCATCCGTTTTAGCGCGAGAAGCGGACGCCTCTCTCGGATATACCGTGACACTCGCGCGTATCACATACGCCGCGCGGACTAATAGCCGGCTTTCATTGGCATTTAAATGCAGCTCAGTTTTTCTTTTTTTCTCTCTCTCTCTCTCTCTCTCTCTCTCTCTCTCTCTCTCTCTCTCTCTTTATATCGTTCGGGATTGGCGTTTCTGAGTCGCCTGCACGCGGGAGGGTTTATCAGAGCGGCCAATTGACTCTTGGAAATATTTAGTATTGTGAAATTGCGAAAGTGTGTGCGGAATAAATGGCGTGGAATCGCGCTTTTTTGTTCAATTACTCGTATACTATATATGTACGCGAGCTGTCGAAAGATATTGTATCTCGAACCTTTGAAAGTCTGGCAAAGTGAGTTTTCAGACGAGGTGCGCGAGGAAAACTCGCGTGATGAATGATTATGAAAGTTCGAGTCAGGTGTAAATATAACGAGCGCGCGGATCAGCCGCTCATCAAACGTATATGTATAATGACGCATCGCTGTCTACTCGGCAATCGCTCGCTATAGCCCACCATAGAACCATCACGTGGAATATTATCAATTTTGATTTTTCAGCCGCGAAACAATGAGGATTTTGAAGAAAAAGGAGAACACGCACCTGCAACCGCAGAATATATCTGCACTCGAAAGGATGATAAAAACAAAAAGCACTTCATTGTTCTGTACATATACTTTAGGTTCGTGATGTATTCCACTTGGGGCGACGTGTATGCGGTAATAGCGCGTAAAAATGAGAGATAGAAAGAGAGAGAGAGACGGGGATTAGGATCTGTCTGAACAATTGACTACTCGCGCTTTTGATGCTCTCGTATACAGGAATCTCTTGTGTGTGGTGTATGTGTACGATGCTACACGTTGGCGCGTGAAATGCAACACAATGGAGTTAAAAGAAGTGATGAAACGAGATAGTGAAATATAGGCGTTAGAAAAAAGAGTCGGGTAGAGGAAGAGAGAGAGAGGGAGGGAAAGAGTAAAAGCTCTTGGGAGAAAATAAGACGCTCCAAGTAAAGATTGACACGTTGATTGATGATCTTACTCTGCTGTACGTGCATGATGCGGTTATATAGAAATCCGTTCTAATGCATCTTTGATGAATGGAACTGTAATTCCTTCATTTATCATTATACCTTTTATGATTTCCATCGAAATTTTCGCGCAAAAAATTCAAACTAACCACAGAAAGTCTGCACCAAAAAACAGCGTTTATCAATTAACTTATCAATGAATGGCGTAGTAGTTATTCCAGCGGAGCCAAATTAAATTAAGATTAATGCGATTGCGCTGATCGGTATCGATTACCCTTGGCGCCGATATCAATTTAAATCGAATTCTCGCATCCAATTAATGCGTTTATCGAGCGTCGCTCGCAAACACCACTTAATCTACTAATGAAAACTAAAATTTGCTCTCTCTTCGAAAAAAAAAAATACAAATCCCCATGGATAATTCACAGCTTCATCGTGTAACGCATAATACTTGCATGATCGCATACAAATTAGCTTAGATCCGCGAGCATCATAATTCGTGTCCTATAAAACAGGCGCTCGCAAAAAAAAGGGAATATCGTTTAGAAAAAGTCTAATTAGTGGCTCGTTTGCAACAATAAATATCCACTTGCTTGCGTGTAGTACCGTAAATTAGACAGAAACGATTTGTGCGGGTACGTCTATAATTCGCGAGAGGCTAATAAGTCGAGTACTGTAAATAAGGAGTGGTTGGTGGAATTTCGCGCCGCGTCGGACTACATTTGTGCCGAGGCGCGCGTCTGTTTTGTATATACAATGAGCTTTGCGGGTCGTAGATGTTCGCGCTGCGGCGATCTGTGCGGGCTACGGAATGTTTGTAAATTGGAAGTTTTGATTTGGACGAGCTGCGGTTCGGTGTGTATAATGTTTGGAGCATTTGTGGCAGAGTGCGCGGTTTTGTTCTGTTTGGATATCGGTCAAAAATTAGCACATCATGGATTTAAAAATCTTCGATTTATTGTCAAATTACATTTACTAATTACTATAAGATTAAATAAATTTAAATGACATAATTAGTGTATTAATATAATATTTATATAATAATATATTATTTATATAATTTACTTCGATTAAAAATAATCTAAATTTAGGTATCGAGAATTTAAGTTCTATAATACAATTTGTCATGTTAACTAAGTGCATCACGACCAAACCATACCAACGTAAATTTACTCGACTGTTATCGTAATAAATTTCGCTAAATTCATGTACACCATTCATCAGCGCTGCTTTCACCGCGTCGCGCAAAAAACGATCGCCCGAGCTCGCACAACCAAAAAGATCTCGCAGAGATACACGAATCCCAGTCATCGGCAAAATTATCGATTTTATCTCTCAATATACACAGCACCGCACTCGTATGCATTCATTGCTTCTCTCTCTCTCTCTCTCTCTCTCTCTCTCTCTCTCTCTCGCTCTCTCTCTCGCAACACTATCATTAAAACTCAAAGTGTAAAAGGGTTGCGGTCGGCGCGAAGGAAAGCTCTCGCGCACCCATATATATCACATCTCGACGATGCGCTCGGCTCTCCTACGCACACGCTCCTCTCGGCATTTTCGATTATTTTAATTGCAGCCACACGAGCCAGACTCTCGCGCGCGAGCAGACGAAAGAATAAAGAGAGAAAGAAAAAAAAGCCCACCGCCAGACGCTAACTCTCGCGCCTCACAATGCTTTCACTGTACCAATGCCTTATGCACAAACCGTCGCTTTGTACACGCACACACGCGGGGATACATTCTAATGAAAGGAACGGAGCTTTCGCGCGCGGACATTTTTCCCGTGAATCCTATACGCACTGCACTTTTTCGTTTCTGTTTTCCCCTGAGATTTTTTTCTCGCTGGGTCTCCGAGGGAAAGACGAGAGAGGAGTTTCCTAAGATGTTATACGTAAGCCCATCCATATATGTATACATATATATTTTGACGCTCCAATGATAAATGGGATCGCGCGCCGGACTTTAATGCGCGTTTTCTTCTGCTGCTGCTGCTGCTGCGGCGACTATGGCGGCGGCGAAACGCGTGCGGTTAGGAGAAATAAATTAGTTTCGCGATATTTTATAAGCGAAGTTGTGCCGAGGCCATATGCACAGTAATTGCGCGTGAAAGTTCGCTATAACGTATATATAATGCATATGAAGGTACAGTGTTAAGCGCATTGTTTTCTGCCGGTCTCCGCGAACGCTTTGTAAGAAGACGATTTTTCGTTTTGCTGTAGAAAAATCTGTGCTAATGAGTTTTGCGAACGATTTTTATTTAATTTATAATATTAAACGAGAAAAATGCTCGCTTTATCCGGGTTTCGCGATTTTTCGCGGCGGACCAATAATAAATGAGATTCGTATTTAATAGGCTGCGGTCTAGATAGCTTTCATATGCTTAGATAATTAATTGTCTCGGTCGGAAGGAGCGTAATACGTACCACGCAGTGCTACCGGTATCGCCTTTCCTTTTTTTTTATAATAATTATTTACGTCAAATATTATCCCGAGAGCAGTTTTGTTCGGATGTCTCTTACAATTAATATTCTCTTGCATACACGACGGAGTCGTTATTTACAATGTCAATTATCGCGGACACTCAAATTGCGGTCTCGATTCGCGCCCATAAATTTAAAGAGATAACATTGGATAGAAAATACAAGGCATATCCGCTTTTAGAAACTAAAAACTAGAATAATGAGATGTCTGGTGACAGGAAACGCAATAAATCCAGCTAGGCTGCAGCAGCGCGAGAGCATGGCACAAAAGAATTACAGACGTTCGCGAACTTGCGAAACTCCCAATCGAACCTTAATCGCATCTAAAACAATCGGAAATTGTCTCGTATCAACCCACGCATGTGTAACGATGTCCTTCGTTTAACTATTATATACCAATCGTTCGCTCGTGCCTCTTTAATTATGAGAATTCTGTAATAGCACCCGAATTGCCCTGGATTCGCTCCTAAAAAGGATCTTAAATACACACGCAGACGAGTGAATCACTAAAAATAGTTGGGGCAAAGGGGCGGAATCCCTCCCTTTTTTACACACGAATTGGCTATTATTTAATCAGACTGGTTTGTATCGGTAACAGCTGCTTTTTTCCCCTTATTGGGAGGGCCGACTAGTCGGGCAATTGCGTTACACCGAATTAGGGTAAACGAATGACGCGAGCTTCGCTCGAATTTCAATGTATCGGTTTGGCTGCTCTGATCTCTCGTAATCATATCAAATTAGACGCGCTCGCTTTTAATGTTGACCATATGTAGCAATAATTGTCGTTCTTTTCCAAATCGATTTCTCGGAACTGGGGCATTTTTAACTCAAGTGATAAAGTTTAATTAAAGTCCAGACGAAAAACGTATATCTACACTGTATTTTTTATGATATCTACTGTCCTCCCGAACTGTAATATAACCAGATCGATAAGACACTGAATTCCCAGTCTTTTAATCGTCAAGAACCCAACATACCGTCCAGATAGACAATCCACCGCACTCAAACGTGGAAGTATCATAAACATATGATAAACAAACGTGGTGACGGTGCGCGACACTTTTTACGGGGCTTCGGTGGCTCTTTCCCTCCTTACCGGACGTCGCATCGACTTTTTTCCCCTCTCTCCCTGGCTCCCTAGAATTCTAAAGCCTAGAAGCCCCGCGCGAGTGAAAAATCCGGCTCTGATGGGGCGCGCAAGAAGCCGCCCCGTCGCGCGCGCGCTTCTCTTAAGGGTGAACAGCCTATAGCTCCTTTCCTTCTCGCGTTTCCGTATGCTGGCGCACACCACCCCGCTATACGTATTATGTTTGACTTCTTTCGCTGCCGTATACCCCTGTCCGTTCTCTATCTCTCTCTCTCTCTCTTTCTCTGTGTACTATCTGGGTTTCTTTGAGGAAACGCTTATGTCTAGGGGTATGCGTGTGGCGTCTTTGCCTCTGTTGCTTTTCAAGTGCGAAACGGTACGATAGTGTGTTGTGAGTCGCGTCGAGGGAGTCTTTGTTTTTTTTTATGCACGCGAAAATTGGATTTCTGCGTATAATGGCGTTTGAGGTTCGCGAACAGCAAAGTTTGCCAATGGGAATTTACCGACACGTAAATCGCGCGCAAATTGGATATAGACCGAGATAATTTCTGCTTTACGATGAGTTTAATTTTTAAATAGACTGTAAGTGCAGTCTAGCGTTCATGTTTAAGTATCTTTTACTTTTCTCGGATTGTGCAAGTAATTAAAAAGCGACCTAAATGTAAAATTTAATCTTTATATACCTCCTCGTTAACCTTTTGAAAACTGTACTACATTCCCTTTCCGAAATCTCTTATGTCATGGCCTGAATTTTGGCCTCACTATATCGAGTAACGTTCAATCAACGTCGAGTAACGTCCACTCGCGCACGAGAACCGGATACATTGAAAATTTAAAAGCCATCGGGATGTAAATCTAATCGAATTCGGGCTAAAACTAATATAAATTCTCACTTCCAACACACTCCTTGACATTCACTTTTCCCCCAAACACTTCCCACCAATTCATCGTGTACGTCAAAGATCACCCACAGCAAGACAGACACACAAAAAAAGGTACATAAGGATTCCGGTGTGTATCGGATATCAGGTATACATAGAGAGGAGAGGAGGGGAACATAGACTGAAGCGTTGCGTAATCGAGGTAAGGCGATATTCGGCGCGCGCCGAAACGTGACCACGCGAAGCGCACAGGCCGTTCCACGCGCGCGAAATATCGTCTTTCGCGAGATGCCGGATGACGGCGAGACGATGCGGCATAGTGTATGTAGCCTCGGTTATGGTGACGCTTATGTGTGCTGTGCCGCGCGTGGCGATCCTGTCTGGATTCCGAAAATGGTTCTTTTATGGCATTTCCTCGATTCGGTTCTGTGGCTTTCCTTTGTGTGGGGTGGCCAAGTGATGTTCCGTCAGCTGTTGACTTTGTCGTGTTGTTGTGATGGTTATATGGGATTAGCGTGCATTAGGATCGATTTGATGGGGAAGGAAAAATTAGTTTAGTTTGGTTGATATGTATACTTGGGGTACGAGAAATTGAATGATGTTCTCATTAATGGATTTTGAAACACATTTAATTTAATTTCCACTTCATTATTCCACGATGTTTATGCTGCAATTTACAATAGAAATAGGAGAAACTCGATCATTGCACTTTCATTTTTGTTTTTTTTTAATCACTGCCAATTTCGCCTATACGCTATCTTCAAGTCAACAAACCCAAACGATAAGAGAATCATCGGATCTACCGTACCACCGAAACGATTATCCTTTAATTTCAGTAACGGTCCTCACACACACACGCCCGGGCATGTTCTAACGACCATTAACACAACGCCATAAAAGAATAATGAAAAAAACGACAGCAGAAAGAGAAACAAAGAAAAACCAACGATTACCATCATCAAACATTTATCAGTTCCCTTATACCTCCAACAAGACTCTACACTAACTCGCTTTTTTCCCCGGTAAATCGACGTATATACACTGCAGACAACGTCCATATTTACATCTCGTCTACGAATCGACGACGACAGAGTCTCGACATGCTCATAACATCGGCCTCTGTTCTGCTATTTAAGTCTCAAACAACCAATGCGTGTGTGTGAGTGTGTGTCTTTGTGTGTATGTGTGTGTGTGTATACCTAAAGCTCAGGGCGGAAATAATCAAGAGGGGGTTTAAGAGATCGATCGCTATAGCTCTCGTTCTCCTTCTACTACTACGTGCACTTCTTTCTGTTATGCAGGCCCGCGTGCAGCGGATGCGAATTTCTATAGACTCGCTAAAAGAGAGAGCGAAAAAGCGAAAGAGAGAGAGAGAGAGCCCAGAGTTCAACGACTCGAGCTTGCGAGGCGCAAGCGCGAGCGCCCAATTTATCGCGGACACTCTTCTGTTCTACATGTACTCATTCTCTACCTTCGTGTGTGTGAGGAAGAAGAGGAAGAGAGAGAGAGAGAGAGAGAGAATGAGAATCCATTGTCGGACGAAAAGACGCTTGAACTACTCGTTTTTGCTTGCGACCGCAAGAGGTTTTGCCTTTGTGCGTGCGCTACGTACTTTGTTCGAGCTGCTTGTATATTTGGTTCGAAGGTTCTCGAACGATTGATTCTTTCGTACTGAAGTGAAGCGGACATTCTTTGTCATGCTTTTGTTTACGTTTATGATGCTTGTTTTTTTCCCTGTCGAGTGCAGTTGTTACATTTTTCACGCACGTATTTGAAATCGATCTGGTTTTCTTATCGCCAAGTGATTTTTCAGATTCTTTTTGTGGTTTATATATGAAGGTGTCTTGAAATAATGAAAAGGATAACAAATAGTTTTTGAGTCTTGATCTTTAATGTGAATTAATAATTCAATTATGTACGAATAAGTTGAATGTAAAATCCCGACAAGAAATGAGATTATTTACAATTGAATGAAAATGGTGAAGCTTTGAAAGTGAGCTCTAGCCAAGAAAATGATGAGAGAAAAAACAGTTTATAACCGTTCCTATTCAATCTTAATCAAGTACGATCGCAACTTGGCCAATCAATTATGCAATTTTTGCTGTTGAGTATCAGCTGCGGAATCTATATTTAACTTCGATCAAGATACACTCGCATCACAAAGTGAGAAGTCACTTTTTTCCATTAAATCGAAAGCAACGATACTAATCTGTTCATTAGCCTGACATCGTCATTCACACTCTGCTATTAAGCACTTACACGTTCGTATAACTGTAATATCTCAATATCATTCGCCGATGCTGTCAGTGCCCAATTCACACTTAGATTCCACACATCTCGTCCAAAATAAAAGTCAACACTGAGCTCCACTTTAGATCCGATTAAAGAGATGCAATTACCGATATAAGCGGTTCGACTTGAAATAAAAAAGAAGTGCTACACAGTCGACGAGTCAATTGTACAAGATTTTCGCGCGGTTCGTAACAATGGCATAACTGTTTTACGATGGATTCGACGCGGTCTCCTGTGTAGCCCCGAGCGATTTGAAAAATAAAATATGAAGAAAAAAACGGAACGGAAGCGTGACGGACGTGTGTAATTGTCATCAGCTCGCGTGGTTGTATATACCTGGAAGATAATTAAATTTCGTGCGTGGAACGACACGTACCGAGAGGAAAAGCTGTATGTGTGCGCCGGACGTGCCATTAACTTGATAATCCAGCGCAATTTTCGGCTTATCAGATCGTTATAGTTGGCTCGAACAGATTCGTGGAGAGAGAGAGAGAGAGAGAGAGAGAGAGAGAGAG
>UELV01169930.1:0-12678 GCA_900490015.1 Megastigmus stigmatizans | reverse complement strand
CTCTCTCTCTCTCTCTCTCTGTGTTTGAGCGAGGTGACAAAGCCGTGACAAGAGTGACACGATGACGTGTACGAGCGCGACAACTAATTAATCATTCTGCGAAAACGATGGGCCGACTTGTCGCCGCCCAATGAATGCGCGCGCGGCCCTATATAGCTCTCTCTCTCTCTCTCTCTCTCTCTCTCTCTCTCTCTCTCTATCTCTCGCTCTCGTTTTCGCCTATACACTGCAGTCTCCCTCGACCTGCTGGCACGACGTTTTTTTCTCCGCGCGCGCCTCTCGCGTCCTCCATATGTATACAATACATGTAACGCTTCCTTTTGGCCTTTACCACCCCTTTCGTGAAAGTAGCTTTCGACCCTTGCGCGCGTATCTTTCAACCAAATGCCCATTTTTGTCCGCGCTGACGTCTGAATTAGGTGCTTGTTCTCTTTCTCGTCCTTTTTTTTTCTGTCGGCAAGGGCGCGCTCATTGTTTTCGCGTTTGTGCGCAATTAGAGGTGTATATATACATATATATATATATATATACGTAAGCATGGTGGGATAGGATTTTTACTGCGTCATGATGAATTATAAATAAGTCGTACGATCTAAATTACCCCTTAGTACATGAGGCGGTGGATTCTTTTGTAGAGGGAAAATTGCTTGATTGAAACTGTGCACCGTGAAACATCATGAATGGATGATTAGCTTGTACTGTAGCTGAAATGAATATTAATGCCAGTAGTGATTAAATGTACAATTTGACACTTTAAAATTTTTTATTAGAATTCCTAAACCTAAGTGTGTAACTTACTTTTAAATATTGGCACCTTACTTTTAAATATTGGCAAAGAGAACTACGATGTATGAAATAAACTTATCTCGTATGTATAATAAAAAAGAACTTGCACCAAAAACATTGTTTATCTGCAGAGTATTAAGTTATAGTTTGTAGATACAGATAATTCAATATTGTGACGGAACTATACAGAATTGCGCTTATGTTAAGGCTTGATTACAACAACAAAGACAAATACATTTTTCCTTAAGGATTATTATTTTTGTTAATCAACTAATGTTGATGAGAAAAAAGCAAATGAAAAACGACTCGGGTTCGAAAGTAAAATTAATTTCTTGATCGGATAAACGAAATACCTAGCAAGTATTAACCAGTTGCGATAACCAAATATCTTTACTAAACATTCCAAGGACCATTTTTCCCAATTGATCCAACCAATTGTATATTATTTTCATACCAAACCATCTTTTTCCATCACTGAAGGCTTCAAATATGTATTATTAAATGTATAAAAGTTGCAAAAAAAAATCGAATCATCAATGTTATGCAAAAATTATTTAAACTCAAATATAAAGTTATTTTAAGCTCTTTATACCCGATAAGAGCATTCGCGATAACAAAAAGTAGCACATAATACACATACCAATGGGTATCCATGAATCAGTGATCCCTGCAGTTACAGCGTAAAGCCCTGTAACTGCATCAACACATTTTTACGAACGCTCGCGTGTCATATAAACGCTGCATAAAATCGCAATCGTAAAAACAAAAGTCACTGTAAATTGAGTTTTTTAGCTTCAGCCCCTCTGCCATCGAGTCGTGCATGCGCGTCCACGCACATATATACATATATAGGTATGGGCGCTTTCGCTTCGCTTTGACGTGAAATAACAGCGGGGAATTTATCAGGAATCGTTATGACCGTTTGGATTTGCCTATCTACGCGTCTGGTGTCTATATAGCTCGTGTCGGGGACAAATCGCTTGCGACACACACCGCGGTGTAGCGGATTTAGTCCAAGTTCGCGATGCGTTTTGTGTTTTGTCGTCGAGCTCTCTCGATGCAGTCCGCCATACTCGCGCGATGACGCGATGACAATGAGCTCGTCCGGCCTCGAGTGCGATAACGGATCGCGTATACACATATAGGTAAACGCATGGAGCTCGAGCGTCGATAAGGACTCGGTGGATGCGCCGCGATTACCCGCTGCTGTGGCGCATTCACAGTTTGCTGGGCAACGAGTGCCAAGTGAATAATCGTTTCCATGAAAACGAAATGGCAATTGCCTGCAGTGCGTCGATGGTTTTTTTTTCGAGTTTGACTGCTGTGTGTGTGCGTGTGCTCTTTTTTTTTCTTTCGCTTTTAAACGGTGTGATCGAGGGACTGTGTACCTTTTTACGCGGCTGTGGGTTTTCGGGGAAACGCATGCAATTATGAGGTACAAAGAGATGGAGTTGCAAATTTATCGCTGCTTTCAAAAACAAATGACGTAAATAGGTATAAAAAGATAAAAAATGATGATTTCATATTAAAAAATTTAAATTCTTGCTAGGATCATATGAAAAACATTGAATAAATCCCACTTATTCGCTAGAAAAAAACTGTTTCTAAAAAAGGTTATTTCAGATTCTTGGCAATCTATAATTCAAGAGAGCTATAGTTCACCAAATAACTTGGGACCAATGACCATAAATAAAGTTCTCTCATAAATATTTGAGAAGTAAACCAAAATAAGTCGAGAAAAAATAAAGATACAGGAAAGAGCATCGAAGAAACGAGTGAATAAAGAGCTAGAGAGAAAATAAATATCGTAGCAAGTTCGGAATCAGATCGGTTTCGAGCAAGACAAATTTGGCTGTCCGCACAATTCTCTTAAATTATTAATGTCAAGTTCACCCTCGGGAGTAGGTTCTATGTTATATACAAACACACTTGTCCAGGGATTCTTGATTAAACAGTAAGCTCTTAGGCAGTGAAGATTGATCACCTGTTTTATTCTTATTCTTTGTCATTAATCTGAGAATTTTTGTACATCTATTATAATTAACAAAGAATGTAAAACGATGACATACTGAGTTCAAAAATTTTGTAAACTCATTGAGTATAAGATTAATGATAAACAATTTTATAAGCAAACAGCAAATTAATTTTGGCAAAGAATATCCCCGACGGCCTTAATAATTTGTCGAGCTGGCACTCGAGAACTTTTCTCAGACGCTTCCCTTCTGGCGCACGTTTTTTCAAACCCTCGTCGCAGCTATATACTGCTCGCCTATTCTATTTTTCCCGGCCATTAGTAGCAAAGGAAGACATCAGCTTCCACTCAGCGATTACCGAAACTTTATTTGCATAACACACGGCGAGAGAGAGGGAGGGAGAGAGAGAGAGAAAGTGAGACGAACTGTTCGGCAGCGCTAGGCGGCGCAGGCAATTTACATTTTATTTGAATCGCGGTAATCGATCGAAACGGTCCCGGAATTAAACACTCGCGCCCGATTACTTTTAAGCCTGCCAAAGCACGGAATGGGGCTTGCTTCTGTAATGACATAATGAATCGACGCTATCGAGTGGAAAAATATTCTTTGACGACTCAAACAACATTTATATTAAATTAAATTATATGCATAAAAATGATACCTGCCTTTTTTGGAATACCTATTTTAAAAGTGTAACAAATTAGGAATATTTTATAATTTTAGAACATTAGTCAAAAAAGCAAGGTGAAAATGTTGTAAATACTGGTTCAACAATATCAACAGAATTAGTACTAGTGACTTTCAGTAAAAGCTTTAAAAACAAATATACACGGTAGATAAGATGGAAAGAGGTATATATATATATATAGAAGCATTGAGAAGGACCGAACTGTAGCTGCTCCGATTCACACCGCTCGCCATCGAGTTGTTCGTCGTTTTAAATAAAAATAAAGTACCGCTCCAAGTTGAAGAGACTTGGGGATGAGCGACGCATTAGCGAATGGGAAAATGCTATAGATATATAGAGTGCATTTTAACGGGTCGACGAAGAGTTTTCTTCGGTAGAAAGGAAAAAAAAAGGTTCGTCAATCGAATCAATGGAGACGGGAAATAAATGAAGATTAGGTTTCCTATTTTGCCAAACTATTATTTATCACCTTTTAGGGTAAAAGTGCATTATCTTTTCTAAAAATAATAAATTCACTACCTATTATTGATGCAGTATAAGAATCATCAGAAGTATAAATTTAGTGCGTATACCTCCTTTTTTTTTAATGGAAATTCGTTTAAATAATTGAAACTTCTACAAATATAACGTTTTGATTATCACGCAGTGAAGAACTCCAAAAATTTATTCAAAGTTGTATAATAATACAAAGTCATAAAGAGAGCCGTATTCTAAGCAAATTTCGGCATATTACATCGATATATATTATATTAAACGCAGGAAATTTCATAATCGCACAAGCACCTCGCTCCAACGCAATACGTTTCGAATTTCAACGCTAAATTTTGCAGCTTCACCGCGAGCTCCATCGCGGTTGTTTCGGCCCATCGCAATAGCGCGTACGGAGGCGCGCATAACCCACACACACTATATAACACAGTCAGATGTATAAGTAAAGCCTTAATTAATTGCGTTTCACGTGAAAAGCAAGCGCGTATGTACGGAGCTGCTACAGAGTATATTTCGTATGTGTGTGCGCGCGCGAGCACGAGCCATAAGAACTCAACTATATATGTATATATATATATATTCATCCGTATAGTCCGAATCGGCCGGAGGCGAGTTAACGGTCGGTCGGGCAACCTTCGGCCATCACGGACTATCTTGTCCAGAAGGGTTAGATTAGATACGTCGTTCACCTCGGGCTATATATCTGTTCGAACCTGTCTTTCCCTCTGCTCCCCCCGACTCCACCCCCTTGTATGTACATATATATATGTATATATCGGGCACCCCTTCTTCTCTCCGTACCTCCCACCCTCTCTCTCTCTCTCTCTCTCTCTCTCTGTATTTATTGACCATGCGTGTCCACTCTGGCCGATTCGCCTCGTGCTCGCCATCCTCACTCTATGCGTGTAGGTCTGTAGGTATGTGTGTGTGTGTTGTACGTGGATAGGCTGATGTGCGCGACAAAGCGCGAGACCGTTTCCGTGTCTGCACCCTGTATATATACGCATATGTGAGCGGAGGAGAGAGAGAGAGGATCCGCGAGGGCGAGCTGAGTTACGGGGCTGCGGACAGAGTGATGCATTGCCCGCTGGAAGCCCAAGGACTCTCTGGGTTCTCGGGGCCGTCTCTCTCTCTCTCTCTCTCTCTCTCTCTCTCTCTCTCTCTCCCACGGGAATCGAACCCTTACCACCTCACACCATTAGACGGTGGCCGCCGCCGCCGCCGCGCGGGCAGTGCGACAGCGAGGAACGCCTCGTGAATTATTGGAATATCGACGCCCACGGGCATTAAGTGCTTCAATTAGGAATATTGTTGCACAGGTGGCGCTACCAGGGTTATTGCAAATGCACACTTTGTTTGCGTATTTGTCTGTACGGTGCTGCCTCGAGGAGGTCGATGCTACCTTATGCTGCTGCAGTTTGCTCGTTGTTCAGGATTCTGACTGCTTGCACTGATTGTTAATTTTCAACGGTCCTAAGTGATTTGATCGATTTGCGATCAGCCATAATTAAGATATAATACAAGTATATAGGGAGTCAAATTTTCACTAATTGTTATAATGAGTAGAGAGTAGCTGTAACGACGCTTCATTCGTTGTATCGTATCTATATATCCAAGTAAAGTTGATTGATTATATGTATTCTATACATTTTATTCATAAATTAATTAAATGTACAGTAAATTAATTTAAGTAATTAAAATAAAAACATGATTTTAAAACTCGTTAACGTTGCTGCAATAAACTGAATTTTGAATGGCTGTGCAATAAAAATTGCAAAAATATTCTTTACAGCTCGCTTGAAATCGTGTAGAAAATTAATTAAAAAATAAATCCCTGCCCAAACCAAATCGCATTAATACCATCATCAAAGACTCTACCTCTCTTTCGAATCATCAACGCCGCTATGAAAAGTTTATCACGCTCTCTTATACCGAGCATATATATACATCGTGAATGCATTTCAATTCCATCGGCTTATCAAAGGGTTCCTTGAGGCAACGCCACCGCGCGCCTTAACCCCCTACCCCGAAAGACCGAGCGAGAACACACACGCACACTTGACGCTGCTCGGCACTAATGAAAACCCTTCTCTCTCTCTCTCCCTCTCTCTCTCTCTCATTCTTCTCAATTATCTGTCCAAACAATCGCGCCTCTGAAACACACCGCGCGCTCGCGCACGGAGAGGCGAAAGGGTCGAAATAAAGCGCAGAAGCGACAGAGAGAGAGAGAGAGAGAGAGAGAGAAAAAGAAGTCTTTGAATGCGATACAGAAGCTGGACTGTAGCGTCGAGGTGACACTTTTTAATTGGGCAGATCAGAGGACGATTAGCAACAGCGGAGAAAGAGCGAGGGTCTGAGCTGCTGCTGATCAGCGGAACGTGAAAAAGCTGCTTTGCCATATGAAGAGCGCGAAACCCGACACCGAATCAGATCCTATTCTAAAATACTCCTCACTATAGATCCTCTTAGGTGGAGAGGTATATAGCTGCCATTATTACACCCCGGGTACAATTGCTCAGCGGGTGGCGCCCCTTAGACCCATGTCGAGGCAGCTACCGCGGCAAAAGTGAAACGATAACTGCCACCTTGAGTAATAAAGCCACCTAAAATGCCTAACGGGCTGTGCGCTATATACACACATACATAAACACGTGCATGCCGCGTCGAGAGATCCCGCGAGACGATATCGCCCGCATCGCGGCATCTGCTGCTGCTGCTGCTGCTACTACTGCCGCCGCCGCGTCGCTCTATGTATTACGCGCATCCGTTACTCTCTCTCTCTCTCTCTCTCTCTCTCTCTCTCTCGCTTATATGCATATTAGCCACGGTTATGCATATATATGCGGTATAATGTATTATATGTAGTAAATGCGTCTTACGCTATTCGGAAGGGGGGAGGCTGATTTACGCGGCTGCAGACTCGGGGCTGGGGAAATGGATGTTAAATTGATGATTGGATTTTCGATTCTGCGAAGGGAGAGAGAGAGAGCTGCTTTGCTGCGTAGGTATTATATGTGAAGTAAGCGTTTGATCGCGTGCGTATTATAAGGAGGCACAAAGTTCACGTCAGCTGCTCTTGCAAACGATTAAAATCATTGATGTGGTGTGAAGAGTGGAAAATGAGGGAAGATAGGATCTTTATGCTTACCAATTGCTTTGTTTCTAATCGGAATATGATTTTTCACGATTAGTTTATTTTGTTTATTATTGGTAATATTTATATGCAATCGCAAATAAAAGCGCAAGTAAATACAATTTAAAGTAGTTTTTAATAAATTTGATATAAACAAGTAACAGATTTTTAAGAAGGGTCAAGACTATACTACATTATTGATGATAAGCATAATTGCGAAATAACTACTTGCCACTCTGTCAACGTACTTTCAACATAAGCATTACATTTTCAAGTGCATAATAATCATTTTAATTAAGTCCAAAGTTGTAGGCATGCACACTACAAATCTACAGCATCAACAAAAAAAAAGTCAGAATGTATGTACACGCAATCGAGGAAGACGTAGCAGCCCTGCAAGCGCACGATATAGTACAGGAGTTGATTTTACCCCCGCGTCTTTCGGCAAGAAAGAGTTACGCGGAACGGAAAGTATCCACAAATCTCGGTACATGCGAGCACCCACTCGCCACTCTACAAAAACAGCGATACAGTTTTGTACGTACAATATGCGCATTCGCGTGTACGCATATGTACACGCAAGCGAGAATAAATTCGTGTAGCGTACCAGATCAGTGTCCAGATAAGGGCGACCCACACACACACGCACACACATGCACACGGACACACAGAAAATGCGCAGTGTGTAGCAACGGTGGAACGTCCCGGAGTATTTACTTGGAAATTTATTGGCCCACCAGTGGCTGCCTGGCGAATTCACCCTCGGCTGACCTGACAGCTACGGAAAAATCTCTGCCCCCAGATTACGTCGTGCGCGCGCCCGCGCTCGTGAGCTTATGCTGCATGCGGAACGCAGCTGGAATGCTTTTTATTAAGCCTCCGAGCAGCAGCTCGGCATTGCGAGAGCTGAACTGGCTGCGCGCAAATTTATACATTATAGTGGGCGAGGCGTGCCTGCGAATTTAGCCTTTCGAGATTCTTGCGGCTGATTAGTTGTGCAGTTGGACATGGCATTGATGAACGACGTTTTAATCGGTGCTGCAGTTTTTTAAGCTCCTTCCCTTATATTGGCTTCATCGAATTAGGATCTGTAGCTTTAATTTTGCAGTGTGTAATTGTTAAGAAATCTTCTCGCTGGTTCAGCGCGATAACAGATAGTACTTTTTTTTTGTTAAACGTGACCTTATCGCTCCTTCGAAATGATTATAAAATAAATTAAATATTCTCTTTCCCTCGATCTCCACAAACCAGAGGCAGTTTTTTAATTTGAATACAATGCAATTGATAAAATGAGTTTTTGTAACTACTTTATGGTTAAATATATTGTTATATGTTTTGTTTAAAATGATCAGTAAAATACAAAAGTCTTGTGTTACTATCGGCGCAACTTTTGCGTAAAATCTATAATATACTTATCAGTAATGAGTTTTATTTAAAAGATTTTTTTCATCTGATACCATCTATATTTATTTTGTGTTCGATTAGAATTAAACGCAATATTAATGTTTAAATCTAATCGAATTTACTACTGTGTGCAAACAATTATAAATGATTCGTATATGACTAAATGAAGTGACCCTTCATCGTTTCCAATAGCTACGCATTAGTGAAGTGCATTATATTAAATATTTGTACCTATATCCAAGGTATTTGTTGGAATGAAAAGGCGAGTTATAAAAATACCTAACTTAATTGTGACGAACCGTCTTTGTTCCAAATTCTCGAGTCAGACGTAAATGACAGCATGAAATTCGTCACAGAAACTTACGTCACGGTCTTAATGAAAGATCATCCGCAAGATGCCAAAATGTAATAGAGTAACTGCGCCTGCACACAACGCGCCAATAAAAAGTAATGAACAAATATCTTCGATCCATATGTATATTTTTTTCACGGGACACGTCCGTCGCGCACCACTCAATCGTCTATCCGCAAATCGTTATTTTTATTAAGCGAATCCGTCATCGCTGCGGTTACGCGCGCGCGCACGCACGCACGCACGCATTAACATGTTCCATTTGCCACAATTACATCAAATCGATATACCATCCGCGCGGCCGTCCCCCCCTTCCCACACAAAAGTATATATAGCCTACATACGAAATTCGTGAGAAAATGCGCACCACCGAGTACTCGAACAATAAAAGCCTCGATGCCCTCCCCCCAGTGTATTTTCTTTTATTGTATCCGTGTTATCGCTCTAATATCCTTCGATCTTCCGGTCTCCTGTGAGTACGTGTATGTACGTGTCTGTGTGGGTCCGCGTGTCAGATAGATAAAGGAGAGCGTCCGAGGTGCTGCTCTTCGGAAGGGTCGAGTACGAGCCGCAGAATGATTGACAGAGAAAATGCTTTCGGCCGCCGGAGACCGCGAAAGGCCAACGGCCAACCCTCGATTCGATGGATGATGTTGCCGAGAGGTTCATCGTATCGAATTGTAGGCCGATATTTTGACGCGAGCTATCGCGATTAATATAAGTGCATTGACGCCGAGGAGCTAAGCTTGATGGATTAATAAAGCGGGCAGTCTTCCCGTAACACGTGTCCAAGCTAAATATTCTATTAGTTGGAGCTCATGTACACGTGAACTAGTCGCTGTTGAACAGTTTAAGAAACATAATTATACAAGTTATAAAATATTGTATTAAAAAAAAGTACAATAGAACAAAACGGTTGAGTCGCAATTCTAATTAGAGATGAAAAACATACAGTGATATTAAATAAACAAATTGTTCGGGCATTAATAGATCGTAACAGAGCTCTAGCAATTGAACAAAACAATCGGTCATAAAAGCCCGTCAGTATATCCATCAGCAGTAACAAACAAAGAAGTATCGAATCGTATATGCTAATTAAAAAAAAAGTCGCTCAACGTTAGGTGGGCCTCGCGAAGCCCGCTTCGAGAGAAAGAGATGATACATGAGAAAAACATTCCTCGCAGACGCAAGTGGCAGAGAGAGAGAGAGAGAGAGAGAGAGAGAGAGAGAGAGAGAGAGAGAGAGGGGGGAGTCGGCAAGCCGTGCGGAACGAGTCACGAGCTGCTAATATGCTCTTGCTTCCTGCCATTAATTATCGTCGGCAGCTCGTAAAAGCGACGTCGAACAATATGCCAATGATTTTCTAGTAGGTATACGTGTACACACACACACACACACACACACACACGCGCGCGTAGACGTAGACGTAGAGTGAAAGACTCACGCGACTGCTTCGAGTGCAGGAAGAATCGCGCATTAGTCACAGACCATTTTGCTACCAGGCGTGACGCTGGCGCGCGCGCGTATACACACACACTCTCGCACACGCTTTTTGTGATCGTTAATTCGAGTTGTTGCTCCCTTCTTCTTCTCTCTCCCCCTCCGCTTTCACTCACTTGCGAGTACGAGTGAGAGAGAGAGAGAGAGAGAGAGAGAGAAAGAGAGAGAGAACCCCATCGGTTGTCATCCCTGTGTGCCTTGCCTTCGACAACTTCGTCCTCCTCCTCCTCTCTCTTACTCACTCTCTTTCTCTCTCTGTCTATTTGCGCATGGAATTTTTCCCTTCACCCTCTGACTGTCTGTGTGTGTGTGTGTGTGTGTGTGTGTGTTTTAAAATCCAGCATTGCCGTGAAAGCAAGAGTGTGCGACGGTCACGTGGCGATATAGGGGTGGCTTTTAATGCCTCGGATCGTCTCTGTCTCGCCGCGTTCTGTATAATCGAAACCCCTTTGGTGGGGGAGGGTCTCCCTTCTTTGGTATAAACACTTCGATTTGCTACTTCGTGGGCGATTTGTGACGGAGAAGCGAGCGGGAAGAAGGTACAATTTTACGTTCTCGTATGAAGACTGGAATAATGTATATAACTTATTCAGAGCTTTACGCTAAACATTGTTCCGATTGTGTGGAATAGCTCATTTTTGTAAAGAATTTGAGGAGGAGTGGCCATCTACCTTTTGCTATACTCACCCACATAAACAGTTAAATTTTGGTATGTTTGAAGTCGTACATTCGCAACATTTATTCTAGACGTATAACTATATAGAAATAACATATAATAAATTTAGAGTGTAATAAGTTCTAAGCTAGACTGTACTCTATATGTGCACCACCCCGAGTAAAAATGATTTATATATAATTATATATAATCATACATAATTATATGCAACTATAACTGTATATACTCTGAGAGGAATAATTCGGTATTGCCATTGATTTTATGGCTGAATGAAATATTCGGTTGTTATAAAAACTTATTCGGTTAAAAATAACAAATTTTTTCGGTACAGCCTACTTTACAGAAGTCACGAGATATTTCGGTATTTATAACGAAATCGCCGCTTTGTGCGATTTCGATACCGGTTACTGCAAAAAACAGTTAGGCAATAGAGTTTCTTATTTCTTATATTTTTTTTTATTCAGGATTATAATATTAGTTAGTTACACATTAGAAATAATATAATTAATTATAATATATAATAATATTAGTTATATGTTAATTGTATTCTCAGTATAATATTAGTTATATATTAGTTACATTATCAAAATTTCAAAAAGCCTATTGTCATGATAAGAGAGATATCCTAATCCAAAGTTTCAAATTTTAATATTTAATCACTATGCTAAACCGTAACTTGAATTGGTAGTTTAAATTATAACGGGAAAAGTATTCTTAGATTGTTTTCTAAAAAATTAACGGATAGATATACGGTGCATAAGCATATAAACGCGCATGAGGCGTTCGGTTTAGCCCTCTTTCTAGCCTCTGTAGCTCTTCTATTAGCTTTCTGCGCACGCGCACCATGCTCTACTATCTCCTGTGCAGAATCCAATTGTGATTCCTATTTCTCAAATAAAAATGTTGTTGTGGGTTCAATCATACTTTTTAATGTTTCAGAATATTCTATTTAGTAATACAGTTGTGCTTGCGGTGTGTTTCTTAGAGATATGCATATAAATTGTTACGATATAAGCAAAATGTCACCTAACCTTACAATTTGACTAGTAGCCGTGAGAACGTTTTTTTTTATTTTATTGTAGAATTTCGATACACGAAGACCATAGACGCACAAAATATATTTCATTTCCTATCATTTCCCAAATTATGAAGTGTTTATGATAATCACTTCAAACATTAATAGAATAATTAGAATACCGGTAAAGTAGGTCGCATTTCTTAGTACGGCTTCCCTTTAAGAGGATGCCGGAGTCACCTGTTTTACCGACATTAGGTTTTTCAAACTTTTCTTTTTAACAAATTAACCAATTCACTTGAAACTTTTAGAGATGATAGAGTGATCATAAATAGAACGCACTCAGCCCAGAATTTCCGAAAACTAAAATAATATAGAAGCTAGCGAAGAAAATACCAAATTTTTACTGATTTCAATTCAATCCAAGAGATGGCATGATTCTGACTTTGCAATTATATTTCAAACTAAAAATATTATATTTACACAATTTATTGGTAATTTCAGGGCTGAGCGCGTTTTAATTATGATCATTCTATCATCTAAAATTTCAAGTCAATTGGTTAATTTGTTAAAGAGAAAAGTTTGAAAAACCTTGTGGGTATTTCGATGTAGGAAGGGCGGGAAATTTAAATTTTTAGTGACTCCGACGTCCCCTTAACACT
>UELV01169853.1:0-10727 GCA_900490015.1 Megastigmus stigmatizans | reverse complement strand
GTCCTGCACGCTGCTCATCGTGCACTTCTGCGCGTCCCTCGAGAAAATCTGTGCGCCATCTTTGCACCATCTGCACACTCATACAGTCTTTACCGTAAATAGCCACCAATTCACTGTGAATCTGATTGCCGTTTAACCCCTTTGCAGTTAAAAAACGGATAACCGCACGTAATTCACAATCGGACCCGCTTTGCACTGGTAGCTCCATGATTGTCGAGCTCGTACTGCTGAAAAAAGCATTCTTGGCAACCAAAACCAATTCCGCTCTTATCTGTAGAGTCTAAACTGAAACTATGATCAGCTCAAGTCCGCTAGGTGGCGTCTGAGAGAAACGCCAAACTAGGGAAACTTACTTTTTGAATACCCCTCGTACTTTATACTTTAGAGTGAGTTACCCACCCAAATGTACGGACGCTTAAGAAAAAGTAAAGAGGTGCATATTGGCCTCTTTACTGCCCCTGCTTTAAAAAATCAGGTGAGAAATCAGATGATGTTCCAACTGACGTTTTCATACGAGAAATTACCTGAATTCTCATGTGATGAACACGTCGTTTTTAATAATTAAAAAAATGTTAAAACTCGAATTACGCAAGATTCATCGTGACATAAGACAAGAAAGATTTGGAATTTTTCTGGCTTTCCCATGGTTTTTAACATTTACACAGATTCTAAATGTGTACAAAAGACGTGTCTTAAGTTGCGCAAAATTAATTTTAAATATTTTTGACACAAAATCAAAATTTTTCCTTCTTTATAGTAATGCTGACCACATACTGCCTTGATTATTTGTTAAAATATTGTGAAAAATACTAAATTAAATAAAGCAGTCAATATTTAAAAAAATAATAATAAGAAAAACATAGAAATATAAAAAATATAATTTATTTTTATTATAATTCATATAACACGATGTAAATACTTGTTTGTTCGGATTCCTCGAGTGTTTTCAGCTACTTCTTATAAGTTACATAGGTATAAGCCGCAAGGAGAAAGAAAATATATGTTGCCCAGTTTTGAGAATACTGAAATAGCATGTCAATTTCGCACGATAATATAGCTAAAAAAATGGAGAATCTCCATGGCCCCCATCCTCTGAGAAGCCCATGAGAATGCATGGGCAACGGAGTATCTCCGTTCCTAAATGGAAGTACAACTTAATATATTTCGAAAATCTCCGTTTCTTCTTTTAATATTTTCGAAAATCTGCGTTTCTGTATAGTTCAATTTCTAGTTTCTTGGGTGTATGGAAATTACATTTCTTATAACACGGAGAAATAAGATACGGAACAGGAGTAAGCCTGATGCACATACACGAAAAGTACGAACAAAAATTTAAGTCATGTGTCATCACGTGTAAACATTTTCGAATAAATTTTTTTTGTAAGTATTGCTAAATTTTACTTCCAAGATATCAATGTGGGATTGCGAAACTGATAATCAACATTACACAATAAAATTATCGTTATCGCAAATTTAAAGAACATATTCCGTGACTTATGTAAGATGAAGAAGTAGTCGAAAACCTTACTCAGGGGTTTTCGATATCCCTATTTGCGAATCTAATCATAGTTACTCTACTTGACATTGAAAAATAATTATTATTGCTAAATAATTATTAACAAATTCACTTGCATATGTAATGTTACTCGTAAATTTACTCAGGGGGCTTTTAATGTCTCTGATTGTGAATATGATATTAGCTAAACAATCTGGCATTGCAAAATTATTGTTATTGCAAAATCAATAAACAAATTTAGTAGCTCATTTAATTTACACAGTTTTCTAGGCGAAAAACTTACCCAGGGGTTTTCGATATCTCTATACTTGCAAATCTGACCATAGTTTCTCTATTTAACATTGCAAAAATTTGTTATTGCTATAAGGAACTTCACTTACCTAGTAATATACCATGCCGAATGTACCAAACGCGGGCAGCGACGCGCGTGAAGCAGGGTGATTGGATGGGGATTACGGAGCAGCTTCGATATTAGTATACAAAATGTAAGGACTAAAGATAAGTTGACCGCGCCACTGTACACATGTATTGCTCAGATAATATGGCCCGCTCGCGAGAATATATACAGGGTGTCCCGCTATCGATCCCTCAAATTGAACCATCGAATAGAGGAGAAAATTCTAAGGTATACGTAACTTTTCCACTTTTCGATTAAATGCATAATTTTTGCGTTACTGGCAATTGAACCTTTAGAAAATCAGCCAATCAGCTCGCGCCTCTGTTAATGCACTCGCGGCAGGGGAGAAAGTGGGCGCACCTTTCGCACCACAGTAAAAGCGCTGGAAAGGGGACTTCGCCAAAACTTCCCTGATCTACTCGCTTATAGCTGAAAACATACTAACTTACTGTGTTGACCAAGTCCTCGGACGGACAAGCGGCCAAACGCTATAGGTAGGCCTATATTAGCAATACCTATAGGTATACCTATAGGTATTGCATATGTTCCTTGTCTGTCTTCTCGCTCGTGGGCTTGTGTTGGTCGTGTAGCCTATATGAGTATGAATACTGACTCTGAGGCGTCTCAGCGTGTCAATGCGCTATTCGCAAATACAAAATGGCGTGCGAATATCTATTCATATAAGGATTTGATGTTTTCTTTTTTTATAATTAAAATCTGGATTTGGATATAAACATTAATTAAATTAAAATAATCCTCCTATATACAGGACGAATCAATACCATCGCATTTGGTATATAGCATTCGATAGATCGCGAAATTCTAAGAATGTCGTAACTTTCTAGTTTTTCGATCTGACAAGTAGTTTCCGAGATATTAATTGTTAAAAGTTTGTATAATGAAGCGCTAACTCACACCGTGACGCGTTTAGTTATTTTAATATTTATTTGATAAGAAAGAATCTACCATTAAAGAATAACCATAAATTTTCATAATAAAAAAATGTGATGTCTCTAATGTCTAAGGATCCAGAAAATTTAGAGAATCTACCAAAAGTGTAGAAATACACAGTTAATATTAAAACTAATACACTAATCAAGAGAGTAAATAATACTTAGAAAAAAAAGTAAAAAATACTGATAAAGAAACGCTGCATAATAACTGAAATGCTGAAGCTTGTTTGAAACTTAAAAGAGTTTTAAAAAAATGAGATTTTAATCTAACTAAAATACTAAAAAAGCAATTATTTTTTATTGCTCAAATCACTCGAATTTAAAGAATATCTCCAAAACAATCGTCATATTAAATACGATACTATTTTAGGTAAGCAATAATGCTTCGTTAACCTTTGAGGATAAAAGAATCAACGAACATGATAAACAAAAATTTTGGAAAATATGATTTTTCACAATAATTTAAATTGATCAATTAACAGCTTACCGAATGTTTTGGAAAATACATTTATTGAAAAAGCATTGCACAAATTCCGAATCGCGAGCGAAAGAAAAATGCGAAACAGTCAAATAAAATGACCTTAAAATTTGACTGCTCATCGACAGTAATGCTGAGATCTTTTATACACTGAAAGAAATGTTTTAACCTGTGGGACAGAATAATTAATTAGGACTATTTAAAACAATTTATTTCACACAATTATCTACGATCACACAATTCCCCACAGTGATGGGATATGTAGGATGCACTACGCTTGCTGAGCATGAAATTGAGATATACACTGCGCGGCCAATCAAGCAGAAATACTATCCTGTCTCGAAAAAGATGAAGGAGGATATGCATCGTCAGGTGAAGGAATTACTCGAGGCTGGAGTAATCGAGCCGTCTGACAGTGGTTGGTCAAGCACTGTCGTGATGGTGAAAAAGAGTAGCGGCAAATATAGGATTTGCATCGACTTTCGCAAAGTCAGTGCGGTGTCAAATAAAGATGCATATCCTTTGCCTTACATGGATCACATTTTACGCAAGCTGCAGTCAGCTAGATATATCTCTACGCTTAACTTGAGTAGTGCGTGTCATCCGATTCTACTGAAGCCGGAATTGAAGCCCATAACAGCGTTTACAGTACCTGGTATGGGCCTCTTTCAATAGACTCGGCTACCCTTTGGGTTATGCCAAGCTGTAGAAACGTTCCAACGACTTATAGATAAAGTCATAGGATCGGAGCTCGAGCCATACGCGTATAGCTACTTGGATGACATCATCATCGTAACGGCGACGTTTGATGAGCATCTAAGGAGGCTCGAGCAGGTGCTCAAACACATGGACGATGCAGATGTCACTATCAACCGTTAGAAAAGCGTATTCTGCCAAGAAAAGGCAAAATATCTCGGTGTGATAGTGAGCCGAGATGGATTTCGGCCCGATTCTCATAAGATCGCGCCGATCATGGAATATGCGGCTCCCAGAAACCGAAGCAGCTCAGGAGTTTTCTAGGGATGGCATCGTAGTATAGGAAATTTTTGAAAGGTTTTGCCATTATCGCCGAGCGACTCACTCAGCTTACAAAGAAAGCGAGCAAGTATGAGTAAGAGCAGCAATGGGCTTATGGTCATATAAAAGCTTTGATTGCGACTGCTCCAGTGCTACAGCGACCACAAGCTGATATGCAGTTTGTAGTACAAATTGATGCCAGTGATACTGGATTGGGAGCAGTACTTCTCCACATGATAGTAGGAGAAGAGAGAGTACTCGAGTTCGCCAGTCGAACTCTAGCTTAGGCCGAAAGGAAATATAGCCTGACAGAAGAAGAATGTCTCGCAGTAGTATGGGCCATTAGAAAATTCAGACCATACATTGAAGGGTATTGATTCAAGGTGGTCATTGATCACAGCAGCTTGCGTTGGTTGTGCAGCCTGCACAATCCAACGGGCAGGTTAGCTCGGTGGGCCTTGGAGCTGCAAGGCCATAAATACACAGTGGAGCACCGGAAAGGCGCTCTCAATAACGTACGTGACGCCTTGTCTCGTATGCACGAGAGCGCCGAACCTGATATTGATGCAATATCTTGGGGTGATGAAACCCTGGATGAGTGGTATCTACACTGGGTGCAGAAAGTGGAAGAAGACCAGATGAATAACCCAAGTGATAAGGTTATAGGGCGTTCAATTGTATTTGCAGCAGCCAAACGAATCGCTGATGGGTCCGATCGGCGATGACGAGGCGTGACAGTTCGTTGTGCCAAAAGAGAAGCGAAAAGCAGTTCATGAAGGGCATGACGAGCCAACTGCGGGTCATCTCGGAAGAGACAAGACTTATTCCCGGATAGTCAATTTATATTATTGGCCGGGCATGTATAAGGACGTGGAAGCCTATGTTCGACGATGCACTGTATGTCAGCAGTGCAAAGTCGAACAACGTGCCCCAGCAGGGCTAATGGGATGAAGGACTGTCACTAGACCATTGCAAGTGGTTACAGGTGACATCATGGGTCCTTTGCCCAAATCTGTAAATGGATTCGAGTATATCTTGGTCTTTCAGGATTTTTTCACGTGATGGGTCGAGGTTATCCCCATTCGCAAAGCCAATGTAAAACCAGTCCTTAAGGAGCTCATAGAGCGTATCTTTTTGAGATATGGAGCTCCTGAAGTCTTTCTTTCAGATAATGGCATGGAGTTTAAGAACAGTGCCATGGATAGCTTTCTCGTAGAGAGAGGTGTGCACCATACAACGGTGCCACCATATCATCCGCAGGCAAATCAAGTAGAGCGAGTTAATCGGTCACTGGAGACTATGCTCATGGCATTTATCAAGGAAAGCCATCGAACATGGGACGATAATTTGCCAGAGCTCGTGTTTGCATTTAACACGGCTGTGCATAGTTCAGTAGGAGTCAGTCCTTCTCTACTGTACTATGGAAGACAGCCAACGCGTCCTTCGACAATTCGTCGAGATCGAGAGCTAGCTGCTCTAAATAGAGAGCAAACTGATGCTCTTGAAAATTGGCAACGAAAGATTGAAGATCTAATCAATCTACGTGCTGAAGCGAGCCAGAGATCGGAGGAATCTCACAACGGGCAGGCCGCTTATTATAACGCACGACGTAGACCGGCTGGATTCGATGTAGGAGATCGAGTCTGGAAACGTAATGAGATACTGTCTTCTGCTATGGAAGGGCTAAGCGCTAGGCTAGCCCCGAAATATGCGGGTCCGTATAGAATCACGGCCCAGGTCGGTTCCAATACCTACGAGCTAGAAGATATGGACGGGAAGTTAATTGGACCTGTCCATGCTGAGCAAATCAATGAGTACTTCACCGAAGAAAGTCAGATTATAGTTGTAACATTTTTACCCTTCCCCGGATGCTTAGAGTCTACCAGAATTCTTGGGAAGGGGTGTATTTGAATAAGAAAAGAGATAGTAGAGAAAGAAAAGAGTTGTATTTATTCAGACCTCAGTTGACATAGAGCGATATCTGAAAAGATAAATTTAAAAATTGCAAAGTTAGAATTTGTGCGATAACCTTAACTGGACCTGCAGGCCAGTGCAACTGATCCGAAGGAAGGAGCGTAGCGATAGCAGCGAGCTTAAAGACGCAGTTCGTTACAGCGCAACCTCGAGTAAGTACTTGTCGGGTACTCTTGCGGCGGATCGCAAACGGCGATCCGCGTGTGTATATATGCGTGTATTTCCCGCGAATATGCCTTCTCGGTTCGCGATTTTAATGTATTGATTGCGAAGTGTAAGAACTTAAAGAATATATCCGAGGTTTAGATTAAAGTCACATTGTTATTATTCTAGTAGTCAATCAATTCCCTTATTTTTCCCGCGATTACCGCTGCCTCCGCGAGCACAGTTGAAAAGCGTTTCCATTGTGCAATTACTGTGTAGCTGGCATCGTGAGTACAGCACGGTGCCTACGATAGGAAAGTCCGAGCAACAGAAAGCGAGACTCGCCAAGAGACTGTCACATTTGTACAGCGGCTGTGTCACCTGATCAGCGGGGAAAATCCCGTGTAGATTTTCCCGCTGACACGTGCAAGAAAGGTAGGAGTGTGCAGTACACTGGTACTGCAAACCGCATAAACATTTCTAGAGAAGGCTTTGCAGCTAGTATGAGTAGAAGTCTAGCGGCGGGGCCATAGGAATGCACTACGTTCCCTCCGTAGTGTGGATATGTCTTAACGTGGCGCACCGCAGCAGAAGAGCATGCGCGTGTAAGTCTGGCTGGTCGCGGTTATAGGAAAAGCACTATGCCCTCTCCATAGTGTGCATATCGTTAACGTGATGTGACAGGAGCATCAGCATGAGAAAAAATAGAGAGACGGGCTCCCGGTCTTTGTGATAGACGACGAGGTTGAATCCAACGAGGTAAAAAGATATAGAAGACGTCTTCTCGTCGCTGCAGAACGATAAGTCGTTTCTGGGTGGGGGGTATAACGGCCGCGGATTTGAGAAGCTAGTCGGCGAATGGTAGATCCCTGTGATACCGGCATGAAGTAGTCGGTAGGATCTGTAGCTGAGTCGAGGCCAGTGCGGCGTTGGCTCAGTGTTAAGGAGCGCGCCTATGGATCCTGAGGTCGTGGGTTCTAGCCCCGCGTCCGCGTACTTTTACTTCGATTTTCCTAAATCCTATCCGGTTCCAATCTTTAATAACAAATTTAAACGTTTTTGTTATCTTAGTAATATCTTAGGACCCGAATATTTAACGAAACTCAACGAAAAAATTTTTTTTCCTCATGTTATAGCCAAAATACAGTATTTGGCAATTCTTAAAATGTGTGCCATTTCGAAAGGCTTCGAAATTCGAAAAATGGCGCGCACTATGTAAAGAACGTATAATAAGTATATATTTTGCTTTATATCATTAACATCATTTGCAATTTTATATTGCGAAACTATTATATTGTTATTGTAAAATGAATACACTAATTCAGTATCTCGCGTAATTAAAAGTATTTTCGAACACAAAAATTTACTCGAGGGTTTTATATGTTTATTTATAGGTCTCTAATTGCAAATATGATCACAGATTTGCAATTTTATATTGGAAATTTAATTTTATTGCAAAAGTGATAAACAAATTCAGAATACCACACAGTTGAAAGAGTTTTCTAGCGAACAATAGACTCATAGGTTTATTAAAAGAATACAATGATCATATTCTACTTTATAAAAGAGTAATTTGTAAATATTCTACTTTAGAAAAGTATAGGAAGTGCGATATGTTTAGATGTAATGTTCAATTAATTCAATCTTTAATTAATTAAAAATCTATTGGGGCGTTTTTCGATCTTCGCTAATTATAAATTTGATATTAGATTTGCTTAACCTGCAAAAATATCGTTATTTTTATTAAAATATATATACTTGTCAGTCAAATAAGGGTTTGAAGTTCGCATCGTTGGAGCGCTACGAAAAAATTTCTCACTATGCTTATTTCTTATTATATTCGGTTAAAAATGTATGAATTGAATGCAATTTAAAATACATCTCTAAAAAAACCTTTCCAAAAAAGGTATAAAACAGGCAAGGATGCTTTTTTACTAAACTTCATTAATATTATTGAATAATAAAAGTAAATAATAGAATACACTTACACTACCTTTAATTGTGAATATTTTATTGTCACTTTTTTAAATAAGTAGTAATTATTATTATTTTCCCTCATTCATTTACCTTCGTTCTAAACTTTCTTTAGTATAATAACATTAAACTTGAGTTTTCAATTAAATACAATCAATTGTTTGTTTATTTTAAGAATTGGCAAATACTGTATTTTGGTTATAACTTGAGAAAAAAAAAACATTTTTTCTTTGAGTATAAATAGACAAGCAAGCATCAAGCAAGATCATCTCTGATACAATTCCTACTCGCAGTCCTAAGATATCAATTTTTTATTACTAAGTGTTGATTGATTTGACTATTGGGATGGCATGCAGGATGAGCCGGGCGTAATGGAAAGTCGACACTTGATTGCAGCTAAAGATTATAAATTTTATTCATTTTATTTTACACGGTCGACTCGAGTTCGGACCATCACTCGAGGCGGTCGAGCAGAGAGAAATGCCGTAGAGTGCGTTTTATCTCGCTTCCGGCGAACAAGTACTCGAATTAGCCACCAAGGCGCTATCTTCGCTTAGCGATGACTCGATATAATTCAAACTCTTAACCTAATATAATTCATCATTTTCTTTCAATCCCAAACATTCCGCCCACTTTCTCTACGTAGTAAAGAACAGCCTACGCTACCGGCGATACTTCTTGACTTTCTTCGCCAAATTGCAATTTCACCAACTTCACGATTGGACGTTTCAGCAGTGACGTGGAGGTCTTCAGTCAGACAACTCTGACGTGACCGTCAGCACCTGGGTGGATCTCTATCACTCTAGCTAGGGGCCATCTCGCGGCTGGTGTCGTCTCCCCCTTGATAAGCACCAGGTCTCCCACCTTTATTTCCATTTCTTCAGTTCCCCATTTGCTTCGCTTCTGTAGTATTTGCAGGTACTCATGTGCTCAGCGATTCCAAAAATGTTGCTGCATTTGTTGAATGAGCATCCAGCGTTTCCCAATAGGGATCTGACACTCCGTGAGATTTGGTTCTGGAACAATAAATGAATCTGATTGTATTAGAAAGTGTGCAGGGGTAATTGGGCAGACGTCAGTGGGGTCATCCGACAAAGGTATGAGTGGGCGTGAATTAAGCACGGCTTCGACTTGACACAGCAGTGTAAATAATTCCTCAAAAGTCAGCTTGTGATCACCGATCACCCTTTTTATGTGAAACTTTACTGATTTAACAGCGGCCTCCCAGAGGCCCCCAAAATGAGGCGCTCCGGGAGGGTTGAAGTGCCACTGCTTACCTAGATTCGAGGCGGAGCACGCCACTGCATTTTCAAATTTCGAGTGCCTCTTGAATAAGGCCTTCAACTCACTATCAGCGCTAACAAAGGTCGTACCCTGATCACTGTACAGGTCTGAGCAATGCCCTCTTCTTGCGGTAAACCTGCGAAAAGCGGCGATAAATGCTTCCGAAGAGTAGTCTGACACTACTTCCAAGTGCACCGCCTTGGTGCTAAAACAAACGAATATGGCTAAGTAGCCTTTCAATGCGGCTCGCCCTCGTCCTAGTGCAGCCCAAACAAGAATGGGCCCTGCATAGTCCACTCCACTTCGGGAGAATGGTCTCGATGCACACACACGAGAAGCTGGTAGTTGCCCCATTTTCTGGTAGACGGTTGAACCTTGATAACGGATGCACACAACGCACTGCCGAATCAGTGCCTTTACAGCCGCTCGACCCTTACGACCCAATATTCTTGACGTACAGTAGCGAGGGTGAGTTGGGTGCCCCCGTGTAGGGTACGAGCGTGGCAGTTCCTGATGACGAGCTCTGTGAAGTAGTGACTGGCCGGGAGTATTGCAGGATGCTTTTCTTCAAAATTCAAAAGAGAATGTCTCAGTCGTCCACCGACGCGCAAAATGCCATCTACCACGATGGGGCTGAGATTATACAAAGCATGCCACTTAGGTAGAGATCTGCCAGTGGTAATTATCCTTAATTCTTCAGCGTAGTAAATTTGTTGCACATGAACGATCCAAGAGTATTTCGCTCGCTCTCTTTCCTTCGTGGATAGTTGATGCTCGTATTCGGACACTTGCGCCCATTTCTGGCATTGCATCAGCCCTGTTGATTTCTTCACCTTAAAAATTCTTGCACCAACACGGGACAAAAACCTTAGCACGTAGGCAGTGACATTAATCAACCGTACGAATGCCGAGACTCTCATCAACAATTCTTCCAAGTAGTATGCAGGTTTTACAGTTGCAGCGTTGCACGCTGCACTGTGCATGGCGGGC
>UELV01169839.1:0-10773 GCA_900490015.1 Megastigmus stigmatizans | reverse complement strand
AAATAAAGGTAAAGTAAAAGACGCGGAGACTATAACGCGAAAAAGCGCGGACGCGAGGTAGTGCGGCTACCTTATTTCGCGTACCGATGTGGTATGCGTATATATACATACACATGCATATGCGTGGTTGGCCGCGGGTTTTGCCACAATTGCATCGCCTTGGCTGCCCACCGGGCGATATTACTCCTTCTGCAACCTCTGCACTCGTATATACCTTTGTCTCACTGTGCAGCTCATCGTTATAGCTGTGATTTTGAATAGAAATGGTTATTTGGTTTTGCGTGATGACGTTGCGGATGATGCTGATACCGGTCGTTTTGCGTAAGCTTATGACTGTATTTATCTCGCTTCAGAGTGTATGTGTTTGCAATTCAAGTGAATATTTGTAATGTAAGTTGGGGAAATTTTGTAAGGATAATTGGTTATTCCATAATCTCGTGTTATACAATTGTAATATACATCGTATATATGTAGCTATACTTTTAAGAAGTAGTAAAAAAATGATAATTGCCGAGTAGATGGAAATTTATGTATCTTTAATTGATCTTTTATGGCTCAATTTTTTTGTAATAACGACTTTTATTATTTATTAACGTGCTAATCTTTTTATAGTACTATCTAACTGATTCGTATATCGCGCGTGGATGAAGTTTAATTATCGTCGTTCGCGTGAATACAACTTTTTTCTTATCTAGTCAGTAGTAAAAAGCAACAGCTGGCAATACTACTTCTCTTTCAGTCGGTATTTAATAGCAATGTATCTCTTAAAAAAGTGTTTTATCAGACTTGCAGCAATAATTACAGTCCGAGATGAATATTTCATTGATAAGAAGCAAGTTTTAGTCGATCCTATCGCTAACTTTGATTAATACTACTGTGCAAATCAATTGAAGTGAAAGTCTAGAAAATAATAAATTATTTCATTTCAATTTATACTGCTAAATAGCTAATTTTATATTTTTAAGTCAATCTGCACTTTCGACAGAAATATCGTTCAAAATAAGTGCAATCTGCACAAACAATGTTGCCAAGAGTTTCCTATCGTTTTTAAAGCCATATATTTGCGAATCTTGTCAGCACTTATCGCCCAGATTCAGTTCATTACAATATCGATCTTCCTCGATATACATTATCCCTCTCTCACTCTTTTCCTGTCCTTCTTCCTCCGGTCTCGCTCTGACTCTTTCTCGATTTTTCGTCATATGCAAAGTGGACGATAATGCTGATGCGGCGATTCATCGATGAAGAACCCCCCGACCGTGCGCTGCACGACACATACTCCATAAGGATTATAATACGCAAGGCGCGCGCGCGCGCCTTGACGACAGACGAAAAATTCAATTGACATAAATAAGCCACCTTTCCGTTGCGACAGACCTCAAAGACTCGCCTCTGCTTTCTTCGGCTTTACTTGCTCTCACACCATTGTATATAAGTCGCGCGTGTATACGTACGTCCGTGCCTGTCGCTCAAATACGGCCACGTGAAATTCATTAACGGACAATTTACGATGATTGGCGAGTGATTTGCAGTTATTCAATAATAATATTCTAGAACGATGATTATAATATTTTTTTCTCGTCGCGTTCGTTCTTTCGTTTTTTATATGCGGAGTCCGGCGCGCGTATGAAGACATCGCATTTAAAATTAGTATTTTTATGCGTTATCACGCTGTTTACGAGCGTGGAAAATTTCGAGGAAGTTCATAAAAAGCGAAATATAATGGGAGAGAAAACGATGAGGAGAGAGTGTATATAAGAGGCAAAAGGGGTTCCTCGAAATTAAAACGTCACAAGTAGATTTCGACCACTGGGGAGATTTTTATCACCCATAAATTATATACACCGCTATATACTCTCGGTCCGGGCAGTGACTGCTTCATTATACCCGATCGTTTACAGATTTCAATATTAATGGCCAGAAACTCTGGTACTTTTGTGATGTTGCCAGGTATTCTTAAAATTCTATCGTGATTTTGTTATTTTTTTTTTCTAATTCATCATGGTTCACATGCTGGTTGCCACCCGATTTCATTCGTTACGATTACATCTCCATTCTACTGATTATTTCAACATTGTAGTTAACATTCTATATGACGATATTTAAATGCTAAATAAGAGAGCTCTCTTTTTATTACCATTTATTTGACAAACATGAAATAGAACGAAAACTCATTCGAAAGTCCTTGAATAAAAGCTATTTACAATCAAAACACATAAAAACACTATTAATTCCACAATTTTTTACTGAGAATGCGGTCTATAAATATATTAATTCTAGTTTCCATCGAATGTAATTATTCATCTATTTACTTTTTATTATTAATTCATTTTATGATAAATTATTGTACTTTCGAAACAGAAATATATTTTTAAACTAATGATAAATCTGATTTAATTAGCTCTGAATCTTTGAAAATCATGAAACTCATCGTGGTATATTACCGTTGGTACACGCGGAGAAAAAGGATGTATCAATATTTAAGATGAATATATGAAAAATTACTATGTTGCGTACCAAAGCTGTGATATACTCATTTTATCGAGATTTTTCTTATTTTTATAACAAATATTACTAAGGACAGAGTAATTTTGGCTATAAATTTCTATAAAAATTGTTATGTTGAATAGTAATATTTGTTATGAACATACGAAAAATCTGTATAAAATGAGTATATCACAGCTTTGGTACGCAACATAGTAATGTTTCGTAGATTCATCTTAAATATTGCTACACCCTTTTTCTCCATGCATGAATACACATGCATTCACTAATTAATATTAAAATTTTAGCTTAGCTTTACCCCTGAACTTAAACCAACTTGACATTACACCCCAAATTATGAAAAATGAACTTCAATTAGCAAGCCTCAGCAAAAAAAGACCGTTTGACCTTGCTACGCATCAAATTAATCGCTCCAAAATCGCAAAATCAAACGTTATTACTTAATTAAAAAAATTACCGAGCTCCATCCCTCGGCCAATAATTGAATTTTAATCCGATAATTAAGCACCGATCGCACGTTCGGCAGCTACACAGCGCAAAAAAGAAAAGAAAAAAAAACCACCTCCGTTGAAACTCTCCGATAAAAGACTATCGCGGCGTGCTCTTCAGGAATTTCACGCACCACCGCAGCGATTCACCTCAAACACACGCGCTGCTCGTAATGATAATAATAATAATCGGGTCGCACGAGCGCGCGCGCGTAACGATCGCGCAATTAAATCGAAATCAAAATAACCGTTCGTATCGCCCGTGTGCGCTCCTCTGACGCGATTAAACCCAGAGGAGACTGCGTGTATGTGTGTGTGTAGGAGAGAGAGCGAGAGAGAAACGGGGGTGGAGGAGTTTAAGGGACCCGCAACTCGCTGGCAGCGAATCCGTTAATTAAATCAAGTGGCGCGAGCGAGTGAACGCGTCGGCGTTGTTGTTCGGGTATTTACACTGGGCGAGAGAGAGAGAGAGAGTCGCTTCTATATACTCCGTGTAATCGCGCCTCTCTTCTCCTTTCTCGCGCCCTATTAAGGAGGGGCGCTCATTATTGAGGTAGTTTGCTTCCCTTTATACCTATACCCTCGTCCTCTGCACCTTTTTAAATCCCTCCTATACTACTACACTCAGTGTGCATCGTTTTGGCTCGTATGTGTGGCTGTATGCTAGTGACACCTTCTGGATCGTGACGGTTAAATTGGGTAAAGAGGGATGATAATTTTCCACAAAATCTCTGATTAAATATGCCAGTGATAAATGCGTAATTTTAATATGATCTTGCAATGTTACTGATTTAATGGAGTTTGCCTTTTATATTTAAAAGTAGTCTGTTGTACTTCTTTCTGTTGTATCATATATCTTACTCATCATATAGTTTTCTTTCAAATAGAATAACTAAAATCGTAATTATATACGTGAATATTTACGTAGAACACAAGTTAACAAAAGCTTCGATTTTTACATACAAACACAAATTAATAAAAGCTTTAAACAGGAACAGAATACGCTTTTCCCAATCAAAAATGCTGCATTATTTTACGAGCTATATTAAGAATGCTAATGGAAGAACCTGCTCTACTGTTTTCAATCCGACTATATGGAAAACCTGATATATAGGGAAACAAATAGTCGCTCGCCAAACTATAATCGCGCATTTAGATGCATCAAAAGGGGGCTATTCCGAGCGCTCGCACCCAAGTATATAGCCTCCGATTGGGGAGTGAAAAAAAGAAAGAAAATCATATCGACTAGTCGTATCGACACGAGCCGCATCGTGAAATGACGGTCATTCCGCAATGGCGTGGAACGATTTCGCAGCGAGATGAAAAACTTAACGGCATCCACACGCACATACATATAACACGTTCGCTCGATCCCAGAGCGAGATAATAACGATAATTATAGGCGAGAGAAGTCGGGCCGGAGTGTGCGCGGCCGAGGTGATGAGAGATTTGAATAATTGGTCCAGTTGCCGCGTACGGCGACCCCGAAGAGACCTTCTACATATACATATATATATATATATTCTCGAGCTCGAAAATCATCCGTACGTTAATTATATACACGTTCGGCGGTATGTTTTATGAGATGATTGCTTCGCAGGTGTTTGTATGTATGTGTGTGTACGTGTGTGTTTCCTCCTTTTGTGGTCTGGTGCTGCTGCGGAGATATCGTGATTTCGACAAGTGAATACCCCACAGCGTATTATATTACTTATATATGTGGCGCTCCTTTTTTTTTGGTCGCTCGTGTTTTGTTTTCGGACAGAGTTAACAAGTATACTGAAAATTATGTAGTTCACGTAGGCGGGAAAATCGATGATGATTAAAAAGTCATTTAGATTCCATTTCGATTAGAGGAGCTAATGAACCCGCTCCTTTATTTATGTAGAGTGCTCGAAAAAGGATAGGTGTGCCTTGAATAGGTTCTGATAATTCAAGTTTTTGAGTAAAAATAAAACGTTCAATGTGAAAATTTTAGTTTGTTGATTGTTGACTTGTCGGCTTCACTGAAACGTGTCGCGAATAACTCATGAATTTCCTTCCCAGAGGTTACATTTTAAACACATTATAAGAACAATTTAACTTTGCTTTACTATTCACAAGACATATCCATACTTTCCTTTGCTCGGAGTTATAAATTTATTGTTACATTGTTAGACTCAGCTGCTACTGAATGCCATGAATAAATTCAAACAGAAGCAGAGTATAAATATATTACACGTTGTAATAACACTTACGAATCAATACACATCAATTATCGCATTTAATTTATCTTTACAGCTTCTCAGCTTTACGACACAACACACATCTCCAGACGGCAATAAAAATTTCATCAATAAAATGAATTTTAGCGGTGCCGCGTGTAATAAATAAATCACACGCAAGAGTCATGAGCCTTACCGATTCACTCGGGCAGTAAATAAACGAAAAAACCTATAAAGAAACGTTACGCGCGGCGCTGAGAAAAAGAGATATATCTCGTAAAAGCGATCGCGGGGATTCCTAAAAAGGTTCGGTGACGAACGCAATGAATTCGAGATTCTCCCCCCTCCCCCACGTCTCTCTCCCCCACGTCTCTCTCTCTCTCTCTCTCTCTCTCTCTCCCTCTCTATCCAATCATCGCGAGCGACGGCATTGGAACAAACGCAAACGCATTCCAGCAATGCCGACGGGCGTACCTGATGTTTATATCTCGGAATTATGCGCTCGATTTGGATTTATAATAAAGCGCACTAGGCGCGAGAGCGCATAAATTATGGTAATGCTCGTTGGGGCGCGCGCCGCCACTGCGGAGCAATTTGAATTCAGTTAACGTAACACCTTGGCTTGGACGCGCTTTGCCGTATGTGAGTGTGTGTGTACGCGTGCCGCGGGACGAGAGGCCACCTGCTCTCGCACGCGTGGGTATATATACACGATTTTTGCCGAATGAATATTTTTTAACGAGACTGGCTTCTCTTCCTATAAGATTCCGCAGCGACTTTTCTCCGTTTCACACGGTATTTCTGTGGAGGCTTTAATGACGGTTTGATATGAATGAAATGGAATAGTGGAACTTGCTATTAGAAGAATTTTTTAAATAAGGTTTTATTGATACTTCATTTTTAATACATACAGACTTGAAAAGTTTTCCTCTTTTTTCATGACATTTAGTTGAAGATTTGTGATCAATAGCTGATTCAATTTATTATAATAATTTCTTTTTCAATTTGATTCTGAATCTTCAATAATAATGAAATTGTTTATAATGAACTTGACACGTGCACGCATGCAAGACCTGTATTATTCTCAATTTTATTATTCTCTTTTTCTAGCATGAGATAATGATTTCCTTTATCTACAAACAATTTTAGTAGACGATAAGTACACCAAAGCAGCTATTTTAATTCTCGAATATTGTGCATTTATATCAATTTTATAGTAATATCATACTGATATTAATTCATCTTAAACAGTGTTATTGGTACAGTATTATCAGTGGATGAATTCGCACTAACTTTTAGCTACTGAAAATCATAATATAAATCATGATACCATTTGAAGGTTTTAATAATAATTAAAAATAATTAAAAATAATCTGAATTCATAAATTCACCTTCCGAAGAATAAGTTACAAAATATCAAATTAGCATTTTTTAAAGTAGTTTTTGTGTTTCTTTATTCGATTTTTCCAAACTTGGACATTTTCAATTGACTTTTAATTTATTTGCACTCGGAGCCTTTGTTACTTTTCTTTGTTTTTAAATATTTATGCATTTACTTTTCCAACTCTAGCGAAAATTAGAAGTTTACGGTACGGAGATTTTCTCACCTTCCTGAGAGATTTTGCATTGCAGATTACGTGGATCCAGATCTTGAGTAAGAAAGAAAAACACAGAGTATTATATGTAAGAAATGTTTATACGTAATAAAGAATGTAAACTGATGCCTTCAAATTCAGAAATTTTTTTTAATATAAACCTTGATTTTAATGGTATTTTATTTTAATAGGAATTTTTATGTCTACGCTTACTTTTTCTATGATCAAACTATATATATCGAGTTATTATATCTGCTACTTGTAACTGTATATGCAAGAACAATCATTCATAAGTCAAGTTTGATATTGATATTTTATGAATTTTAAATCATAAGATTTCCCGGATGATCTTTATACTGAAAAATTGCTTTGGGATATTATGTTTTATTATAATGAGAAAACATGTCTTAGAATTCAGAAAAAGTGTTTAATATAAACCTTGATTTATGAATGATTTTGATTTGTTACATCATTTGTTGGTTGACTGTAGAACACTCGTATTCATACCTACAATATTGATAACATAAAATATCACTCTTCTAATAGGGAAAATTGGATTTATTCTTACATATTTAATTTTCTGAAAAGAACAATGCAGATAGGAACACCCACGTCCAGACCAACACCTAAAAATAGTAGTAATATCGATAGCTGTCGAAATTAATAGTAAATTCGGAAACTTGATTACACTTTCCATATATCGTTGGAGAAACTAGCAGCCCTAAAGAAGAAGTACCTATAGATCTAGAGAAAAGTAAGATCTATCTCAGCAGGCATTCGAATTGACTCCATGAGAGAAAATAAGTCCACTACAATGTTCTGCGAACCTCGGGAAATCACATAATAGTGGTGTGAGATTTGAGTTTTTTTTTTATTAAAAACATTAATTATTTTCAATCGTTTTCGAAGTACTTATGTTCTGTACAAAACTATTTATTAGAGCTTTTTTTTGCCTGATGAGGATGGCATGCATGTACTAGGCCATCGAGATTTCGCAGCAAGTATTTAATAAAAGTTGCTGTTACATATAATTTTTGTTCTTTGACGATCACATGCTTACCCTTTCTAGAGCCTTAGCAAGGACTGCATCATTACAGCAGTAATGACGAAAATTCTAGGCTATGCTTTTTTCTGTGTTTTTAACTTCAGCCTTCATCAGTGAAGTCTTGATTTTAATATTTTCTCATAATTAAACTTAGATGTTTAGAAATTATTACAACGTTATTTTAACAATAAATAACGAATATTAGTTTTTAAATACACTTTAAAATATCAACGACCAATTATTATCAAAGTAGTATTTTCAGTAGAGATATGCATTTATATTTACGATAATGCTCAGCCTATTAATTCTGCTCATAAATTATAGCAGTCAAGCCTGACTGTTCAGTAAAAACATGCAACTTTTCACTACATCAAACTCACTTCCCTCAAGCACCGTACTATATATACATCCCCCAAACAAAAATAGAACAAAACCGTCATAAGCTTTCGCTTAAGACTTTAATTGAAAATATCGTAGGTGCGTGAACGAAAGCCATAAAACCCTCGAGCCTCTACTCGAGCCCATGGAAATAAAAGAAAAAAGTATCCAGCCGTGATGTAGGTTGTTTCCAGCTTTTCCTCAAATGTCGCAGCGAAGCTTGATTCGCTTCCCTCATTTTCCACGAGCTTCACGTGATATTCGCCGGTAAATTAGATTCTTATCTTCGCGTCTTCCTGTCCCTGTTACCCGAAGAAATCATTCCTTTCGTTTACTGAAAACCCGACACTCAAGACTTCTCCCTTTTCCTTCTCCTTCTCTCTTGCTCTTGTGCCTCAGCGATTCCAAAGAAACCGGATAAAAAAGAGGCGGTAAAGATTCTGCTTATAAACGTCGATTAAATCGCTGTTTGCGCAACAATACACTCGTGAGCTCACGGTGGCGAAACAGCGACCAAATAAGGAAAGAAACGAACGAGTCGAAAGGAAAATAAGACAAAGGGCTACGGGTTACCCGCCAAGTCGCCGAGCTACATTTTACCTGATATTAAAAGATATACTATGGGGTTGCTGCACACAGTAGTACCTTTTGAAAGGGAAATTGAATATTAAATGGAAACTTTCCTCGAAGCTTTCTGTTTTCATTATTTTGATGCTCCAAGAAAATTTGTATTAAAAGACTTCCCCTGGTAAAAGACTTGTAAAACGATAAAATTTTTATTACACATTCAAACAGCATATCTTATTTTATTTTATTAAGTCAACTGGATTGAATGATAGGAAAGTGTGCTTAAAATAAACAGTGGATACAAGCCGTATATGGTCAGAGAAACAAATGCATTATTCTTACTATATTTTTGCAGATATATGTCATACCAAATAAATTTAATATCGAAGGGATATAATAATCCAAAGCATCCTGCAGAATAACACGTTTTACAAGTACCGCTTTTGTATTAAATCGCTGGTATTCGAGTTGCGATTATATTTTATGTTTTCAATCAATACTTATTGTTATCTAGCCATATATTATAGATATAATATATATTTAATTTAAGTTATTGAATAAAATTTTAGTAATATAATACATATCAATAGAACGGTTCAATGATACACAATTTGCAATATCGATAAAATTTTTAATCTTTAAATTTCATGTAACAATAACTACAGGAACAGACAATAATCCGTTGAATAAATGAAGCGTTATAAATGTATTAATCAGATTAACATGTAGCTATGCAACTTATTCCACGATTAAGAGGAGGGTATGATACTTCAAAGTATTGTTCCCGAGTGTGCAGCGTAATCGAAATCAATTCAAATGCTCGTAAAACTATAATGAGCATCCGTGGTATTTTAAAACATTTATAACAAACACAATTCATCGTACAACTTTAAGAGCTGAATCTATGCATTAAACTATATATTATGTTCCGTGAATCTCTGGCAGTGGCACACTTTATCCCTTTTTTAAAAACTTTAGCACACGGCCACACCGCAAAAGAATCAATCCCAGCGCGCCTTCCACGTTTTACCTAACGCGGTGCTCCTCGGTCATCCTTTAACGTTAAAAATCCCCAAAGATAACCTGATCCGCTCGAAAAGTCCGCAGAGCCTCGCCTTTCTCTCTCGCGCGCACTCCAAAAGGCGAACAGAGAAAACAATGTTTATGCAACGAGCTTTCGCGATATCGCGCGGCCCTTGCCATGCTGCAGCGCACGGGTGTAAGTATAAAGATCGAGCGGCGCGGTGCACGAGGAAAAGAGTGAGGATTTTATTTTATGCGAGCACGGGATATATGCCAACACAGACGCACGGGTGCAATAGTGCACAGGGGGGTGTATATAAGGTCGACTGCTCGCGCGCGCCTGGATAAAATCTTTCGGGCGGCTATACTATAGAGTGCAGGGAGAGTTAGAAGAAAGTCTATAGCGAGTGTCGCATGTGAGAGGGAAAGAGACGGAGCCGAGGAAGAAAAAACGAGGAGGAAACCTGGGCGGACCTTTCTCCAGCTCTCTCTCTCTCTCTCTCTCTCTCTCTCATTTATACTTCGCGATAAAAGATAGTCAAGGGAGATATTTACTGCGCCGCGGACGGGACGCATTGAAAAACAATATATGTGCGTCTCTGTGTGTGCGAGTGAGAGAAAAAGAGAGAGAGAAAGAAAGAAAGGAAGAGGAGAATACACCACGCATTTTCGGGGACGAGCAGCGACGACGACGACGACTTCTGTATATATTTTAAATTCGTCGAATCCTGGCGTGTGCGCGCGTCTGTGTGTGTGCATGGGGAACTTTCGGAATAAACATTGACGTAATGGCAGTTTTATAGGGATTTTATTCGTCGGGTGCGCGGCTGCCGGGCAATGATGCGCGACCCGTAAACAAGACTCGGGAATCGCTTCCTCTCTCACTCTCCTCTGCTCTGTATAACGTCGCCGACGACGCGACGCACTATACGCTTTCCGTTCACGTTTTCTCTCTCTCTCTCTCTCTC
>UELV01169773.1:0-10853 GCA_900490015.1 Megastigmus stigmatizans | reverse complement strand
TTCGAATCCGGTATTTATAATGGGACATGAATTTATTTGCCTCGATCCGCAATTACATTTCACTACGAGCTTGAAACCTAAGCCTCGGATTGCAGTTTCTTCGAACTTTACTTTTTGTTTACAATTTCCACAAATCAAAATATCCGATAATGCGGTAAATAAAGTAAAAAATTCAACGATCCGATAAAACTGTAGAGGATTCACGGAAACACTTTCACTCGTTGAACTATTCAGTTTTTTGCACTAGTACTTGCATCTGGATCAAAATCTTCTTTCTTATTCGAGTGCTGATTTCCATGAAATTTTGGCTTTCGCGGTTCACTCCGACGACTAGTATTAATCTTATCACCTTTCGGATACGATGACATTTTACTTTCTTTTTACTCTGTGTACGCTCTCGTAGACAGAAAAATCGAAACTGACGCTTAGCGAGACTCGAAACTGACGAGCTACTCTAACATAATATAACCGAAATATTTTGTGTTAATGCCCCCAGTACCTGCTATACCATTATTTTGAAAGAAAAATGCAAAGGTGGGGTCCTACTATAAGTCTAAGTAAGAAATTAAAGCGACTACCTGAGTAGTGCTTCGCCCTATTTGCTGTACGCTGGAGCCCGTAGTCAGTATTCAGAGAGCGCTCGCTCCAATGCTCATAAAATTTGAACGATTGTAAATATCGTTTTGCAGTTTTCAGGGCGTATTTTTGAACATCAAAGCTAACGATTCATGGAAAAAAAAAATTTTTTTTGAAGCCTCTAACGTGTTTTCCCCCCTTAACATCAAAACAAGGGGCTTGGGAAGGAGTCATCATGCTCTTTTTGGGGTGAACTCGGCATAATTTACAAATAGATCTAAGCAGAAAAAAAGCACAGGGTGCCTGCATGTCTGGACGGCAGATATATCAATCGTCAGCCATCTCCGAAATTATAATTAAGACTAATAAGGGGAACCCATGATCTCCGGGAATGCGATTTTACTGAAACTTTGGGAAGTTGTTTTTGATATCTAAAAATGAATTTTAGTAACAATTTTAGCGACCAATGGGCCCAATCTTCAAGATAACCGCTATTCGTGCCAAATACGCGAAAATTAATACATTATCGACTAAATAAAATATAAAATGTTTCCAAATCACAAATGAACATTGAGAACGCGACCTTTAATTTGAGATGTTATAAAAGTCAAAAGCTCTACTCATTCGAAAGTTATGAGCATTTCAAAATTAGACATAATCTCGCACTTAGAACTCTTCATTATTTTTATACTAAATTAAAATGCAAAATTGTGCCTAATTTTTAAACTCTCATAACTTTTGAAAAAATTTAACTATTTACGTATATAACCTCTCAAATTGAAGTGTGACGTCCGAGAACAGATACCAGTTCTTTATTTATTATTTCGCGTACACACTTCACTGATAAGTGCGTGTATGCTGTTCCTTTTTGAGCCAGTGTATTTAAACGCTTTAAATCGCGACGGAGCTTTGGTATTTTGAAATTACGTAAAAACTTAACTGAATCGAAACTGAATATTATTTGTATTTTTATTTAATGCCGTAAATTAATTTCTTAAAAGATTTATTTTTATTTATTCTTCCATTTTTAAATTCCCGTAAAGATTTCTACTAAATGGTTTTATATATTTTTAATTTTTGAATTTTTTTTCTTATTTAAACGCAAATTTAAAACATTCCTATCAGTTTTTAATATCAGGTTTCGGCTAAAGCGACGACTTTCAGGTGTGGCCCGTTTATATTTAATATAAGTTCTGACTATTAGTTTAACAATAATAAAATCCGAAACACTACCATTGGTAGGTAAGACCTTTATTAGTTAACCTCTAGTTACGAACTGTATATTAACACTCTATCCTTATAAATAATCCTGCCAGTTCGCAGTTGCTAAACGGTCCGGATTTATTTAAATAAGGTAGATAGTTTGCAGTAGATCCTCGCCTATCTGTCTAAATGGTCCAGAAGCGTATAGCTAAATTATAGCTGCTCCTCGCCGATCTTCTCAGATGGTCTAGAAGTGCTTTTAATACTATTTAACTACAAAGTTTTCATGCAAATGTAAAAAACAATATTTACTGTATTAAAAATACTTGAATGCATTAAAAATGTATAAAAATAATTATTGTTTTTTTTTAATTAAAATTTAATTCTTACTTTTTGAATTTAATGATATTAATTCGACTCTTTTTTTTTGCAAGTGAATATAAATGTTTTTTTTTTTTGTTTGTTTTGAAATGGTTAAGGTTTGTAACAAGAAGTTAGAATTTGTATAATGTGTATGTGAAATTTATTTTGAAAAGTAATGTGGAATACACGTCTGACACCAAGTTCGGGTCGTAGACGAATCCACCGCTTTCATGGAAAACTGTGTAGGAGTGAGGTAGAGCGCATCTGTCCTCTCTCTCTCGCTCTCTTACATCTCCCATGGAGTTTTCTTATATGTAAACTTACAGCTTAAATAATTTAATTAACGAAAAACAAAAGTATAGAAAATATAATATTTGAATTGCTCGTTTTTGCTATTAAACAAGAAATATATAAATTGGCATTAAAACTATAATTAACTTAGATTATAGTTGTAACGTATAACATTCCCCTGGATGCTGAAGTAAAAGCAGGGTACTTGGGGAAGGGTTGAACTCGCAAAATAAATGAAACAAAGTGATTTAGGAAAATAATATTAATAAAATAAGGTTTATTGAGTAGATGTTGAACTGATACACTTTGTGAGGTCTGAAACAAATAAGTACGTAACGAGTTCTTAATATCGGAGATTCTCAGTACGGCGAGATATTAAAGCGCGACCAAGTTTCACATACTTGCGCTAGGCTTCTATAGTCGAATATACGCGAATCCCGTGATTGGGACATGGTGTCCCAGGTACTGACACTATGCGGATTCGGACCCGGTGGTCCTAAATATTGTACTTGCGGAAACGCGAAGTTTCTACGGTGATTATTTATTTATGTCGGTAACGAGGGGCTCCTCGGTTACCGGCATTTCTCCAAAACGCGTAGACAATGCCTAAACGTAAGCAAAATCGGATCCGTACCGCGGGTTGCTTCTAGCTTTGCAAGGAGGAGCGCCTCACGTGCCGATTACCGGCTCTAGTCCCTTTTACCTTGGAGCACCAGAGGTAGAAGGGGCGAGTTTATCATGTCGGTCATTGCGCAGTACCTGGAGTGCCAGTGTATAGCGCAATGACTGATGATATGACGGGGGTGGCTTATATTACCCCATATTCCGTTTAAGCCAAGGAGCACCTTAGACTTAAAGTGGGATTAAAGCGATTAAAGGGATTAAAGCGGTTAGCATATGTGTATTTCGCCCTGGGTCTTTCAAATCGGCTACTGGAGCACCAGATAGGCTATTTGATTAACCCTTAGAGCTTCAGGCATGAAGGAGCTCCTTGCACGCCTGAAGCACCAGGCGAATACTGTCGATTTGAGAGCTTGCGCCGTGTTATAAAGGCTCACAAATCGGCGGCGATCGGTAGCGGCGTGGCGTCACCAGCGTTGCTAGGCAACGCTGGTTCCAGTATGCGCACAAATTCGCTCGCGCTCTCAATGGGTCCTACTTTGATCGCTAGGCTTTGGCGACTGTGCGCGAACATGTAAGCGTGCTGTCGCATAGTTTATAATTAGATTTTAACAATGTTAATAACTAAAAAATTAAAATTTAAACATTGATTAATATTATATTCCTTACTTAAAATTAGGTACATATTACTAATTATCGTTAATAAACAAATTCGCATTAATATACGCAATTAAATGTTTATATAGCGTTCATTACTTAAAACAATCGTTTATCTCATTTTAACTTATTTTAGACGTTTCTAGAATGTAAACTAAATATTTAACTAAATGAAAATTAGTGAAAATTACGCTGTAAACAACACATACGTTGTTTGAAACTTAAAAGTCTCTTAAAAATAAACATACGCTAAATAAAAATAAAATGTAAATACGTGAAATTATGCCTTACATAGCATTTCTTGATATGGCATAGTTTATTTTAACATAAGTTATAAAAATATATAATTTTCTAAATAAATTGATTACTCCTAAAATAGCGGGATTTTCATAATTTAAATCTTGGATAGTTATAGTACTCTGCAATATTGTTTGATTTGCTTAATAGAATGTTGGCATATTTTCTCAAATAGCCGCGATATTAAATTTAGAATGAAATTAATATTATTTCCCAAGCTAAGCTGTGGAAAATTCCATTAATGGAAAAGTATATTTTTTAGGCTTGGTGAGAGTGGCTTATATGACTTCCCTTTATTTATGGGTTGCAAATGTAATTGTAATTTTGAAAATGGAAGTTGAAAATGTTGATTTTTATTTAAAAATCTTTAAAAATGTTTGTTTTTGTTTGAGGAGATTCAGGGGTGAAATAAAAACGCAGATAACTGCGTAAAATTGAAGTATATTGTATTATAGAGCGTTATTATTAGTCTCCCTAATTTTTTTCAATATTTATTACCGGGCATTTTTTCGAGAACATAAGGTTGGAAATGTGAACTTTTAACAAAACTTTTCTTATGGGGACGTTTAGTCTTATAGCACATTTTGGTTATAATTTGTTAAAAATAGTATATACAGTAGAGAAATAAATAATGAATACTTTTTGTCCTTGGTCAAAGTTTGTTACTGACCATTTCAGAGAGAAACAGTTGAAAACGTAAACAAAACACCGAGTTTGACGGCCGCAAGGGGCCTACCGCACGGTGCAAGAAGACTCCGCTCTCCTCCCCTCCCTCATAACACCCCTGAACCTTCTTCAAATGTGTATCATTCATTTAATAATATTTAACTTCCTTTAAAAATATTTATTTTTGTTTAAAAATGTTTCTAATTCTTGTCGAAATTGTCCACTTTGGACATTTTTAAACAAAATTGTGTTCTACCAAGGATGTTTAATGAATTTATAAATTACCGAATTTAAATGAATACCTAAATGAAGAAGATAAGTATAAAGGTACTTATTTATTAAACGAATTTGTATATACTAACTTATATGACATTGATGCTTTCCTTAAAATAACGTGAAACATTTAATTCCGATTGAGGAAAAAAGTTAAAAGACGTTAAAGTTATTGTTTGGGAAAAAATAACAATGTCATCTAAACATGTTTTGAAGCAGTAGATAGGTTATCTAAAGATATCTGTTGAAATGAAGAAGTTTTTGGAAGTAAAGTAATAATTGTTTCTAGTGACTTTAGACACATTACCGATTATAAAACATGGCAATAGAACACAAATTATAAAAATATATATTAAAAAGTATGCTATGGACTAAATTTCAGCATATATCTTTAAAGGGCAATATGTGAGTTGATAAAAGTGAAGTAGAATTTAAAAAATGGCTATTGAATATTGGAAATAGTAAAAGCAATAGTTAATATTAAAGTATGCATGAAGTAAATGAAGTTCTAGTAGTATTTTTATGCACGAAAGATCTTGCAACGGAAATTTTTGGTAAAACTATTTATTTTAAAGATGAATGCATTCGTAAAAAAGTAAATTTAGCACCGAGGAAGATAGCTGTTTTGAATATAAAACATTTAAATTTTATCAACAATAGACGGAGAGTTAAAAGAATACTTTTTTCCCGGGGCGGAGGGGAAATCTTTATGTACGATAGGGAGACACGTGTCTCCCCCTGCGTGGGACTCTCCTGTCCAAATGATCAGGCCTACGCACTAAAACCCTCCGCCTTGAAAACACGTGGTAGTTTGTGTTCTCTCCTCTCCGGCACCGCCGTGAGGCATTACTTCGGAGGGGAAGGTACCACGTTTTCTCGCGTTCATTGCGCGCCTTCCTTTCTCAGGACACCCTGTCTGGCTCCTCCCAAGAAAAGCCCTCTTCTAATGACGGCTGCGACATTGCATGCCGTCCATATAATTTTTTTCTGGCGTCAGACCGTCTCGACAAATACGGCCACCTTTGCCCATTTCTCGTGACCCTGGAGCATCACTCCAATGACGTTGTCGGGCGTGATGCTTCCAAGGTCCACTGCAAGTGTCCCTCGTTCGACGTGCCACAGTCTACAGTCAAAAAAGGTGTGTTGTGCGTCGTCCGAGGGAAAATCGCAATAGCCACAGCTTGGCTCCGCTACCTTTCCCATCTTGTTGAGGTAGGAGCAGAACAAGTCGTGGCATATAATAAGATTGGAAATATTGCTTCGATACCTCGTATAGATTTAATTACGTCAAAGAACAATTTTCTTTTCAATTGAAAAAACACCAATTACCTATTAGATTCGAATATGCAATGACGATTAATAGATCGCAAGGTAAATCTTTTGAAAAAGTTAGAGTGTATCTACTAGCTCTAATATTTAGTCAAGGTCAATTATACGCAGCGTTATTAAGATTTACATCAAAAGAAAACTTAAAAATCTGTCTATTAAATAATTTAATTTTTAAAATCAACAGTACATTATATGAAAATAATAATAACCGGCTGCATGTACAAAATGTGCTGTGATATATGGAGTATTACTTGCAGCAAGAACAAAATGCGCTGCGAAATATTGATTATTACTGGTTGCAATTACGAAATGCCCTGTGCAATATTAATTATTACCTACAGCCAGTACAAAGTGCGCTGTGATATATCGACTTATATCGTCTGCAACAACAAAATATGTTGTGAAATCTCATCTTATATGTACAATATATTAAACGGAGAGTCCTATCCTGTTTGGGCCTTATTATAAGTTTCTATTATAAGTTAGGGGCCTTAAAATTCACCAACGTTTCGTCACAGATCTGTTTAATGGACTCTTCAGTAATTATAAGCCTCAAGAAATATCAGATCAAAAAATTATAAGGCTAGAAAAATTGTCCAGCTCAAATAGCGTAGGACCCAAAAATTATGAGGCCTAAAGAGGTAGGACCCAAAAATTTATAAAGCCCAACCGTAAATACAACTTTTTTGGAGGTACATGTTTAACTTTTTTCCGGCAGAGCCGGAAAAGATTCTCCCTTTAATATATATAGACAAAGTTAGACAAATTATACAGCTCAAAAATTTAGGACCCAAAAATTATTAAGATAGAAAAGAAGTAAGGTCCAACTAATGTAGGATCGAAAAAATTGTAAGACCGAAAAATCATATGGCCCAAAATGTAGAACCCAAAAAATATACAGCTAGAAAAGTTATAAAGGACCCAAATATTATAAAGCTAGAAAAGTTATAAGGCCCACTTCTTAGAGGTTTAGGTCCAGCTTTTTTTCGGCAGAGTCGGAAACGATTCTCCCTTTAATATATATAAGATTACGTATTTGGCTTATGTAGTGGTTATCTTGTAAATTGTACCCATTTGTCGCAAATATAGGTTCTAAACTTCATTTTCAGGTACCAGAATCTACTTTCCAAAGTTTGAGCAAAATCGCTTACCCGGAGATCGTGGGTTCCCCTTCTAAGACTATCCGATATTTCAATAAATGCGATAATTACTTAAACTGAATAATCGTAAACAGATATGTGGTGTAACGTGGAGGATTTTCGCACATTTCCCGCATGACTTTAAATAATAAAAATGCCTTAAAAGGCAACCCAAACAGCCAGAAAAGGATGTCCCTCAACATTTCGTCTCGGATCATTTAATAATCGAGCATTTATTCATTCTTTTTATTTCTCTTTTTTATTCATACGCAAATATGCGTCGACGAGCGCCGGAACCTCTTTCAGGGCCAAACAACAAGAACAGAAAATCCCACTTCATATGCCAGGATGTGCCGCCACATCACTTAGAACATCCGCATCGACGCTGGATTAAGAGAAGCCTAAGTTTCGGATTCATAATTTTTTTATCTATCTCTTTGCCTTTGCCTCCATGTCATTATTATTCTTCGTTTTTGAAAATTTTCTAAAAAGCACCTTTTTATATCAAAAAAGGGCTTCTAAAATATTTTCCTGCCTTTACTATTTTTGCCTCACTCGATTTACCCACGAATTTAAATACTGAGGTTCATGTAATCGAAGGATTTTATACATAATAATTGGAGAAAAATAATTCCTTCGAGCATCAACACGCAACCAGCCCAGTTACTTTCTATAGGGATGATGTGCTCGTCCCTCCTAACACCATAGATGTATCTCACACATGTATTATCCAGCCTCTGTAACCGTATTCTCTGCTCGTCGGGCGCATCAAGCAACACTACAGCGCAATAGTCTAGATGGGGTACGACTAAGGCTTCAACCAATCTTCTGCGTAAAACTCGGTAGTACATGCCCGTATAAACCGCTGGCTGTAAAGGACATTATTTACTTTTTTAGTTAAACAATCGACCTGCGATTTCCACGTTATTTTACCACCTAATGTTACACTGAGACTCACGACCGTGTCGGGAAAAGGCATGAGCGCCCCTCGCCCCAAGAAACACGTGGCAATCCCTTTTCCTTTACATCATTAACATATTTTCTCGAACCAAACATTATAGCTTTGGTTTTGCCAATATTGAGTTGAAGAGACGAGCACTGTGCCCACGTCGACAATAGCCGCGCCGCATTAGATAGGCGAGCTATTCCCTCGAGAATTTCATCTGCAAGAGTCTGCAGATAAACCTGGAGATCATCGGCATGTTATATGTGCCTATCGGCCCGACGATAAAGTAGATCTTCGAGGTCATTAATGTAGAGACTGAAGAGCAGAGGACCGAGGGCCGACCCTTGTGACACACCCAAATTAGTTTCGATCCACGAAGAACAACCATTTGTTCATAACACGCGTTGAGTACGGCCTTGTAAATACGATTTAATCCACAGAAGTGCGGACCTCGAGAACCCGAGATCGCGTAATCCGCTCAACAGCCTCGATGGAAAGATGGTACAATCTTTTTTAAGGCAACCAACTGTACTCTCTTCCAAGCACTCGAAAAGATTCCCTGAACAAAGGAGGAGTTGAATAGACGAATTATATAATTCCCCAACACTGGCAGAGACTTAACTACTACACTTGGCGGTATGTCATCCATACCCCTCGCCTGTGATGAAAAATGGGAAATGGCGAGAATTACATCAGCAAAATTAATTGGCTTGAAGGAAAACATATCTTCAGACCCAGGAAAAATAATGTTCATCACATCTTCAATATCTTCATTGGGTGCGACCGACACACCTGCAAAGTGCGTGTTAAGCTCGTCCGGGGTGAAACCATGCAACTCTTCCTTGCTCTTAGGCAAGAGGCCGAGATTACGCATCTCCTTCCAAATATTCTTTCTATGATCAAGAGCATCAGATAATTGATTACATAAATAGGAGGTGCGCTCTTTGATGCACACGCATATCGACCTCATTGCGAAGACCAAGAAATTCATCCAGCAAGACAGCACTCCCGGTCCTTTTATATCGTCGATGCGTAGCGCTACGTTTGTTTCTGAGGAGCTGAAGCTCGGTCCCAATCCATGGTGCTTTTTTCCTACGCGGAATGATAGTTCTTAGAGGTGCTATTACATTAACAGCTTCCATAGATTGGAACCAAGACTGTCAAGCGCCCCATCAAAGTCAAAGTCTGAGTCTGGTGGGTCAAATGCCGACCAGTCGCTGTGACACAACAATTCATTAAGCTCCTCACAATTTATCCTACGATAATTTCTGAAACTAAAAAAATCCTTTGGAGGAGAAACAATACAAAGGTCAATAGTGACATCAATAATGTTGTGCCTACTGCGAAAGGGTGCCAAATTGTTCCCAAAGTCACGTACCGTATCGTTAACGTCAACAAGTATTATGTCAATCCATGTATGAGATGTGTCGGTATGATGCGTTGAGCCGTGCTGGATAATCTTAAGGGAGAGTTCATTCGAATGGTGCAGAATAAACTCTGCATCACCACTCATCGACAACAAGTCTGCATTCAGATTCCCCATGATCACTTTATGGCTGTAATTGCCGCACAAATCTCGCAAAAAAGAGAGAGAATCAGGATCTCTGTTAAAAGAAATTTTTGGGGGACAATAAACTATCCCTGCCAAGACTGGCGGTGAGTTGCCCCTTTGCACCTCACACATGAAGTATCCGGTATAGATGGTTTCATTGAACCCGTACATTTTGATGTAGAGAAAACTTTGACTTTGAAGTCATTTCTAATATATAGGGCAACATCACCGCCGTGAATGTTACAGTCTTGACGCACGAGACTATAACCCTCAATCTAAATGAGACCAATAGCCCGCACAATGGACCTGGAAAGATCTCATACCAGCTTCCGTGCGCACTCTTGGCACCGAGAGTTCTTGTGCATCACCCCTGCTAGTGCACCTGGACTGGTGTTTACTGAAAAATGCCGCTAAATAACTTGGTTCATTGAACCGAAGGATTTTATACATAAGGATGGCGGCAAAATACATCCTTCGACTGTCAACGCACAACTAGCCCAACTGCTTTTGTATAGGGGGTGATGTGCTCATCCCTCCTAACACCATATATAAATCGCACACATGTGTTGTTCAGTCTCTGTAATCGTATTTTTGGCTCGTCCGACGCATCAAGACACACTACAGCGCAGTAGTCAAGCTGAGGTAAGACTAGAGCTTCAACCAGTCTTCTGCGCAAAGCCTCGGTGGTACATGCCCTTATAAACCGCATGAGGGAGGGAAGGAGTGAGAGAGAGAAAGAGAGAGAGAGAGAGAGAGAGAGAGAGAAAAGAAAGAAGAAAGAAGGATATAAATTTATTTTGTAGTAACACAAAAAATTACAATGCTGTAAATGCATATAAAAGAAATACAATCAGAGTACAATATTGCTACAAAAATTCGCCTTTTGTGATATCACATTCGATTACAAGTTAAATACTGATATTGTAGGTCAGAATACATA